>JAOUZG010029335.1:4620286-4692506 GCA_026289955.1 Argiope argentata
ATATATATATATATATATGAAAATTCCGTTATGTCTGCTACTAAGAACAAATTTTAAAACCATGCAGAGAAACAGTGTAATCATTGGAATGTCTACTGAAACATGGAACTCTAATCAGCATTATTCATAGATAAGTCAAGATTTTATTCTTTAATTACATTCGATTTCAAACTTGATATCATTGCAATTTGATTCATTCATTTTTTGTCGCTCTTGCATAGAATTTCAAATCTTCAGAGAAATCTGGCGGAGGCGAATCCTCTTTTCATATCTCCGTATGCAGCAACTAACGTTTAAATTAGCTTAAAATATCTTGATACGATTCTGATTCAAAATATTTCTAAAATATCAAAAGATGCAACAAAAATATTGACTTAACTTTTTTCATTTCTGAAGTTATAAGCGCAAATGTTGCCAATGCACGTGAACATTTTCATCCATTCATGCAAATAACGCATTTGCAATGAATATTAATAGATGGAGCCCGGAACACTTAATTTATTCACTTTTTCATATTATGAAGGTATTTAAATGAAAATTTTGCATCGGAAGATGCTATGTCCCAATACTTCATTGAACGTTGTATCGTGATACGTAATCCGTATTATTGCTACGGAAATACCCAGCACGGCCGAACTGCGCCAGACAAATGGTTGGAATCATTTCAATATCAGTTTAAAAGCGTAGTAAAAAATGAAAGGATTCAACAAACAAAAGTGATAAGTAAAACTGGAAACTGGAGCCGAGATAATTTAAAAAGTCTATGAAATCTCAATAGAATTATAAAACCCAATGCTTTTTAAGAGATATATTTTTGTGGGAATATTCACCCACTAAATCTTGAAGCGTTAATAATGATGACGAAGAAAACAAATGTCCTTGATGATGTTTAAAAGAGGGACATTTTATTAAAATGTATAAAACAGTAAAATCTGTATGTTAGTTTAATCTCCAAACAACAAACGCTAATGAGTAAAGCGGGTGTACCCTATGCAAAAACGAAGTTTTACATCAATACCTTGCATAAGTAGAGCAGACCACATATCGACAGAAGTTTTTATTGAATGTAGCTGATTACGGAACTGTGTAATCCACAGTCTTGTTAATAAAATTTTAGAATATTTTCCTTGCCACTCTATGTGCATCACATAACGCCATTCTAACCAATTGGGTGAGCACAGGTTAAAACGAAGGGGAAAAAAGGAAAAATTGTTAAAATGAGGTAAGAAGCAACAAATCATCCATTGGCACTCCAGAGAGAACTCAATGTGCAGAAAGACCAATGCTTTCGGATCCAATCTTTTCTAACGCTTGCTTTCAATTAATGCTTTCATATCTAATTCTTTTGGATTTCCTCACTACACCTAGATGGCACGGAAAAGGTGATTTATTTTCCATTATATTTGCTTTCGAGCAGGGAATTTTTAATTCAATTTTGGGTTATTAAGATTGTATAGATTTAATATTTATTATATTATAAGGAAAGAAATCTCAAGTAATTTTTTTCAACAATTATTCTAAATACATTTACCTGTTATAATTAATTCTAAATTCAAACCTTGACTTTCATTATTATTTGCGAAAGAAAATGTAAAGTCCTATTTTTTATATTGAGCTTGAATTCTCAACAGAAAATAATCGCTTATTACATGTAAGGTTGTATATAATGTTGTTATTAATTTCGCTACTCGTATTTGATATCGCACAAGAAATGATCTCGTCCTTTGATATTAATTAAATTTTATACTATTAAAAGAACCATTCCCTTCTTAAAGTAATCATCATACAATAATACCCCCTCTTTCTAATGTTACGATTTCTGAATTCATTGATAATGTGTGGCAACAGTAGTTTCTTGTTATTAGTTTAGCTTTATGTATTAGATATCGCGTAAGAAATGTTCTCCACCTTTAAAATCAATTAAATGTTTATTCTGTTATCTGAGCATTTCCATTTTTATGATAATTTCAATACAATATTATCACCCCTTACACATATTTTGACGCAAGGAATGAACAACTGCATTGGAAGTTTAATTATCGTCCAATGTAAAAGAAAAACAACTGTCGCTGTAATATGACAATAGTTAATAATGATAATGGATGAAAAAGGTTTTTATTATATAATCAAAATCGGAAAATTATTTTACTTTCGATTTCCAGGCATTTTGATGCATGCAATGTATGAAGAGTGGTGGTGAGAAGAGATCCGAACTACGAACCAATATCAGTCATGCTTCAAGCGATAGTTAATCACTCCACCCCACTTACTATGAAGGGTAATTTATATGGTGATGAGATGCGGACAGCCCAGAAATAAAAATACAAGTTGAAAACAACAGCAAATTTAATATACCAATTATTATCTTAAAAAGTAATATATATATAAATACATAACAACAAGTGAGTGAACTTGCAGGTGGAACATCGGGTTAAGTAGCATGGAATAATTTAATTTCACTTCTTCGTTATAAACCAGTATGCCATCTGTAAAAGCGTGGGAAATCATAATAAAAATGCAATGAAACAAACACAACTGGCGATGATGCCAGATGTATTTGTTTGAGATTTTCGATCAAGGTAATTTTTATTATTCAGCACGAAAGCTAAAAAAAGTCTCATCTTTCATCTTCAAACTTTTAAGATCCTTTGATCATTGAATGAATATTAATATTATTGAAACTGAAAGTTTTAAATCGAAGTGAATTCATTACCGATTTTAGAAAGCTGAAGAACGAATGTTTTCAGACAGTAAAATAAACGCATAAGATCATATGCACATACTGAATCTATTGCCCGTTATAGGAAAATTAATTTGAAATGCAAATAGGGTTTGCTTCTCACTGAGCAACTTCATTAAAAAATACACGAAAAGAAGATGCAGTAAAAAATATTCACTGAATATGTTGACTTTTTTATAAAATAATGAAATGCTTTGTTATTTATACCTTAATGGCAGGTCATTTAAGCATGTAATAGAAATCGCAATAACCTAGCAGTCGATTTGAGTGCCTGTCGAGACGTTTGCCTAATTCATTTGAGAGGTCAAGCGTCAAAGCTCTGTTAGAGTTCATCAACAAATCTTTGTCAAATATCGATCATCCAGCATATAAGATTAGCTGAAGGTACCGGTCTGCTCCCACATATCAATTGTCATGAACCCTTCCTCTCTCATTATTTTAATGGATTCCTCTAGCATCGGCGTGCTTCATCTCATAAGATGAGGCACTGCATTCAAAGCAATTCAAATTATGTTACCTCTTCGAAGACACTTGTTAACGTAGACAAAACTTACAATTTGAATGATAAAGGCATGTCTATTTAAGTCTATCTTACTCTAATGCTTTGCAAAGATAAGCTATTTTGATGTTTTCTGATGACAAATTGAGAAAATCGACTTAAAGTTTTTATATATTAAAAAAAAAGCTGAATCCCTTTTTTCTAGATATATATTTATTGTATATTTTATGATAAGTTAATTTTTGTTTAATTTTCTTACCTATAAATGATTTTTTTTTCATTTGCAAACTAAATGCATTTTAAATATTTTTTCATTTGGTTTAGAAATATATCTGTAGTTGTTCACTATTAAATGTTGAAAAGAATGCACACATTTTTGAAGAAAAGTAACAAACGATTCTGACACTTGCAAATAAACCGTTGTTTAAAATAAAAAGATGGGTTGGTGTAAATTTAAATCTTTATTGAATATAAAATGACTCCATTTTTCATGAAACGACCCCTGCAATAAATAAAAACCTGCGAAAATTTCAACCATTTGGTGGATCAAAATATCTAATAATTTTAGAACAACTTAGAATATGGACACTCATTTACATTTCTAATTGAACTAATATCAATATGATGCACGGAAGAATTAAAACCCAAAAAATTGTTTCTTTTAAATCAACTGTTTCAGTTGCATTTTCAGTAAATTATCATAAAAATTATGAATGACCAATAGAAAATATCCAAGGAAGCATACAATTAACACACACACTCAGAGGTGTGTGTGTTTGTGTGTGTGTGTGTGTGCGTGCGTGTAATAATGTAATCTTAAAATATAATTTACGCTTTATTAATTCGCTAATTTTTTGCTCAATTCAACCCATATTAAATATTTTCTTATTTCTCGCATTTCTTTTAATTCCCATTCCACTTTTCTACATACCTAATACAACAGAGTGCTTTGTAAAACTGCTTTCGCCGGCGAATCTCAAGCTCCGAGTGAAGGGATAAAATGCTCCTGACCTAAATATATTCCTCTAAAAGATCCCTATGATTCTCTTACCTATGTTCGACACAAGAAGAAATCTCTGTTACAATCCCATAGTCACAGGGATAAAATGTTCATCGGCTCATCAATGTGTGTCATTGCTTCTGCCTCTTCATAAATCATGTCTCCTGAGATGTAAATAAAACGAATATATATATATATATATATATATATATATATATTCTAAAAACTATTATTTTCTAATCACTCGGAGCTAGATCTGATATCAACATTTACAATGTATATATCTTTATTTTCCTTTGATAACTAACATAAACCCGCAACACCGTAGTTGAATTTCATCTTAAGATATGAAATTTCAAATTCGACCTATTTTTTTCTTCTTTCTTCTTCGAATTATGTTTTCGACAGGTCATGATTCTTACATTTTGAAATGGCTAAAAATTGATATTTTTTCTTAACATCAACAGTTCAATTTTCAGCGAATATGTAGTTAAATAACTATTCGATTTCATCTCCTATTGTAAACGTTTTGCACATTGTAAATAATTAAAACTATATTGTAAGAACACGAAGAGTTTCGCGCAAAAACTCAGATCAATGTGTACGTTTTAATGGAGATACGGTATATTTATATGGTGGGTGTGCAGTGGGCAAAAGGATACGGTGTAGTAGTAAAACAATTTAACAAGAACACTACCAAATGAAAATGATTATCAAATTCGAAGACGAAACACACAGATAAAAAAATACAACTGAGAAATATATCAGAACAGGACTGGAAGCAGCAGTGCGCAAGCAACGAATCGGTAGTAAAAAACCGTAATATCACAAAGCGCTCCGAGATAAAATCCCCAGGAAAGAAGACTTCACACAATCATTCACGGCTCTCAAACACCTGCTATTCAATCTCTGCATACTTGCTTTTTCTGAGCTTAGATGTCGATTCCCTACCGACTCCAATATAAGACAGTTGCTAAGAAGGCGATTCTTCCATCGTCTTGATTTAATACTCGACTGCAAGAATCGACACTCGACGGTTCAATCGCTTGAATTCCATTAAAGACTTCAGGTCTGTCCCCTAACTTTTTACAAATTCCTATGATGGATAATATTGTTGAAAGAACAATATAAATAATGCCCAATGGAACCATCAAACTATTTCCTGGAGATTCAGGAGTCGTCAAATTCATTGCGATGTTCGTCGTCACCGGGAATCGTTAATCCACCCAGCATCTGCAAATATTTATTGCAATAGAATCTGGACTAGGAAGAAACATTACAATTTCATGACATTATATATTGTGAAGATTTTTAAAAATTAATATTTAAAGAAATTATAGAAGAAATATTTATATTCCTCTCATTACATATCTTCAACAGTTTATTTATAATACTTTTAATAATTAAGCAACACCGCTATAAAATTAGGAAGCCAATGCTTAAGGATATAATATCAAATTTTGTATTCATTTTTTTATATTTAAATTGAAAAATCATCATAAAAACGTTTTTTATAGCATAAGTAGAACTTTTAATCAGACATCTTGTTGTACAATAAAGCGTCCGAATAATTTAATGATCCATGTATGGTCATCAATTATTCATCTCAACAGCTGAAACTGTACTAGAAAAGAACCTTGGGAAAAGTATAGGGTAATCTCATAAATTAAAAATTTATTTCCAAAAAGTTCTTTAAAAATTTAAAAAGATTATCTTTTGTAATAAATTAATTTAAGGAAACATTTTAAGTGCCTAATTAAGTAATTAAAAAGCAAAAAATTAAATTGAAAAGAAAAAAAATTTTCTGCTGGTTTCTTAACAACTTACTAAATAATATTATAATTGTTTCAATGAAAAACTTGTGGAGAGAAAAAGATGTTTGCTTTATTACTCAGGAAAATAGTTATTTGAAATTTGAAAGTTTTCTTCATTAAGTTTTCCGATAAGAAGCAAAATTGCTGGATTTAAATGCATAAAAGGTATAACGTACGTAGGAATTCATCTTATAGTTTAAAAAATATCAAGACTGAAAATATAATAATTTTTCTTAAACTCGTAAAACGTTCCCTTAATCTCTGTTTTAATTAGAAGAATGTCGTCAGTTTTCTATAATGTCGCATGAAATAAGAAAAGTGTATTTTTTAAAAAATTGCATTTTTTTTTACCAGTTGAAAAACAACATTCTCTAAGAAAATACACTTCAACACACTTTTCTTTTTCCCATCTGACTTTTTTCCTCATTAAAAAAAATAGAATTAATGACTTATATATAATTAAGATTAAATGCCGTTTGTTTCTAAAACAGATAAAAGTAATGAATTGTTTTCACACACATTACTCAATTTAATAAAAATGCTAATTTCTAAATACGGAGCTTAACATTCACAAAAGTTCTAAATAATTATTTAAATTAGTCTTATTAATAGTTAAACATTTTTTTATTATTGATATCTTTATTGATGAGAGAATTTTCATAAGAATTCGGAGAATTTTCAGGTAAAAGTAAATTTATTTTGGAAAAACTCGTTATAAATATTAAAACATTAAACATTTGTTTGAACTCTAATTTAATACTGACATTTTCAGAATTTGTAAAACAAATTTTTAAATTAAATTTATTTCTATTTTTTTAAAAAAATACACTGTTTTACTTCATAAAACTTGGAACAAGTGATAATAAACCATATTATTAATTGCAATAAAAGAAAACAAAAGAAAAAGAATTACATATTTTATTACAGTATATGATTGTTGAAGTTTTAAAATTTCATTAATAGCATGCCTTCATTTGTGTAATTTTATACAATTTAAAACGCAGAATCTGGAAGAAATACAAAAGACGTTTAAATTATCATTTCTTGATGTTTGATCCAGTAGTAAGCTGTACAATTTTTTTTAGTGTATTGATTTTAATATTAAAGATTAGGTTTATAGAAAATTTTAATATACATTAAAAATCATCATTAATTTTACTATCGTTAATATCCGTCATAGAAAACTTATTAAAAAATTCATTTCGAGACATCTTGGTAAATCTAGGAAAATATAATATATTTCATTTTGAAAATGAAAACTATCGTTTATGATAACTATTTTTTGCTATTGACCAAGAAGTATTCTTTTATGATGTCGGAATAAATTATATCTTTTCTTTATAACCTTTTATATTTATCTTTCTTTTAGTATTGTAATCAATTTCTCTTACTTGCGGTTTTCAGAGAAATATATTGCCACTCTTCTATGTTATAAACCAATTCTTATTAAAAAATACTTTTTCAGATAAATACCGTAGAGCTAAATTTACAACATACATTTTGTATAGTTGAGAAAAAATGTTAAAAAAAAAATTCAAATTACATTTCGAAAAAAAAAGTTGTATTATAAAAGTATACATTAAACATAAATTACTAAAAAATTCTAAGTTCCAAAATTATTCTTTTTGAAATAAATGCATTTGATAAAATATATTAAAATTGAATTATGTTTCCTCAATAGATTTTTTTTTAAAATTACATATTAACGATACTTTCTGTAAAAGCTGATTATTTTCAAACTTTTAATCGTTATTATAACTTTAAAAATCTGTCACTAAGCCTAATTTCTTCCAACTTGTCTTGAAGGCAATTTCTGGGGCAACGTATTAGTGATAAAATGTCTCGTGAAAATGCAAAATAAAATAGTAACAATTAAAACGATTATTATTTTTTTGATCTTTCCAATATAATATATTTATACTTTGCCTATTAACTAACATTCAAAAGTAAACATTAAATATTTTTTTAAAAAAACTTATGAATCGCGCAATTATAAATATTTTCCTAACATTAACTCCCACATATTTCCAAACAGTATTGTTGCTGGAAAACTATCAATTAACCTTCTGTCGAATTCTCTTTCTCGCTACAAAAGTTTCCAACACTGAGAGAAGACAACAACTCCACATTCTTCTGCATCCTTTTGTCTGGAGGCGGTGGTATTGTGTCAGAAAATGAGAACTTGCATCAAAAAGCAAACAATTTATTCGCATGGATGAAGACAGCAACAAAATATATTGTAATCCGATGCTACAAACGGAAGAGAAATCGATACCTTATCTAACGAAGGTATTCCTTTCTGGTAAAGAAAAATTAAACCCTCAAGGAAACAAAAAAAAAACCCTGTGTTATCCAGCGGTTTTTAATGGAAAGAATAATTGGAGCGGAAAGCTGCATGAAATATGCAATTCTTCTATTAAGTTATATAAATTTTTCGTGATTTCAGAAGAGTTAAATTTGATGATATGCAAGTTTTTGCTAGAAAAAAAGTCTTACAAATATCTAATTAATGAAATAAAAGTTTTACATATATATTAAAGTTGTTGACATTGGTTAAATTTACATTAAAAATAAATGTAGTGTCTTTTAGATTTTCAATCATGACTTTCCTCATTTAGAATCATTCATCTGATCGCAGTTACAACCATTTTCAATACTTTCTGTTATTTGTTGAATCACGTTGTATTCAACACAAAGTTTCGTAATTTAAAGCTATTGATAAATGATTACAGTGTTATTCATATAAGTAAAACACATTAACTGTTTTTGTTATGTTGTTAGCTCTTATCGTATTTTCTTTTCCTTCTTTGAGTACTTTTGATCTTTCAAGACTTTAGACTAACGTATTTTTGAGAATAGAAATCTAAAACTAAAAGCTTAATGTTGATTATTCAAATTCAATTTATAATAGATAGAAATTTCTCTAAATAAGGTAGTAATAAACCAGAAACGAGCATATGCGAATCGCATGTTAGAAAATTAGTAAACACTTGCTTCTATTTGACTATCTAATATTGGTTAAATCTTGATAATTTTAAAGATTCTAGACATAGTTTTATCCACGATGTGCTGTCAAATTATTAAAGTGTAATTTAGAGATGCAAGGTTATAAATTGTTGAAAATTTAAATCTTTCACAGTACTTGTTTTTGTCTTTTGATAAATTATTTCAACAGCATACCTTCCTACCTTCTAACTGTACTGTATAGGAAAATGAAAGAATATTTTTATTATAAATTAAGATAAAAAGTTTCATGATTATTTTAAACATATAATGGAACACAGTGTAACTATTTAAATCTCTGCACAGCAGATATATATCGTACAATAAAAATACTTAATTTTTCAAATTTCATTTTAAATGTTCAAATTAATTTTTTTTAATTTTCTGTGTTTAAGACGAAATAGATTTAAAATACTTCTTTGTTCTTTGTTGCACAATGAAAACCACTTCAGATTTAACCTAATAAGATACACTGAAGTGCCAAAAAAATTGGTACACCTATCTAACATTATGTACAGCTCTCACGAGCACGCAGAAGTGCCACAGCACGACGTGGCATGAATTCATCTAATTTGCGAAGATTTTCTGTGGACAGTTCGCGCCATGATTCCTGCCCGAGTGAAAGGGCAAGGGAGTGAGAGGTGGTGCAGATCTCCTTAGGACAGCACATTGCAAAACATTCCAGATAGGGTCGATAATGCTCATGTCAGGTGAAGTAGGTGGCCAAGAGAGGGAAAGAAATTCAGAAGAATGTTCCTCAAGCCATTCGGTAGCTATTGAAGATATGTGGGGAGGCGCATTATCCTGTCGGAATTGCCCACGTCCGTCAGAATGCACACGGGATATGAATGAATGCAGAGGGTCAGAAAGGATGTTAAAGACCTGACATGTCCTGGTCGCGTCTACACTCAACGGTCCCATTCCATACCAACTGCACCCTCATAGAGCCTCCACTATCTTGAACAGTTCCTGTTCTGCATGAGGGATGAATGGTTTCACTGGGTTTTCTCCACACCCGTGCACACCATCCACTCAATACACTTGGAAACAGGACTCCTCAGGCTTTTTTGAAGCCTCACCGCTCTCGGAGAATTGAAGTTTTACCGGAAACGTGGTATTCGGGGGACGCCCTAGAAATGGTCGGGGGCGAAAATCCAAATGTCATATCTACTTCGGAAATGCTGTGCTAGCTCTTCTTTACGACGCCGATAAGTCACAGTTAAAAATCGCTTAAATCTTGACAACCTGCGATTATAACAGCAAGAATCGATGTAATAGCCTCCTCAGACACCCGTTGACGTATATACGCACTTGGCCGCATCGCGTTACCCTAATTGGTAAAATATCTGCATTATTTGCACACGAGAAGCTATACCAGTTTTCCTGGATCGACAGTGCATATACTTAATATAGTATGACGGGTGCAACCAAGATGTAGTTATAAGATATCAAGAATTTTTATAAAAGTGTAAAAGAGAATTTGAAATTCAATTTTCATATAAATATGAAATTTTAATATTTTTTTAGTGTACACTGTCTCTAAATACATTGATTCCTCCTTCTTTTAGCATTTTTTTTTCGATTTATAATAATTAGATCGATATAACATGTTTTTCTTTTTCTTTTTCAGTTCCAGAATTTAAAACATTGTACAGGGACATTTCTTGTATCGGAATTAAGCAGGTTAAAGCTATGGACTAGAATGAATAGATAAGTCCACTTAACTTATCTTCATAAAAAATTGATATTATAACTTTGCTGAATTCTTTTTTGATCTATGAGGTAAAGCCATGTGCAAAATTTTCAAATTCTAAGTATTGATTTCTTTTACTAAGAAAGTTACATGGTACTTCTTAAATGCGAGCTTTCTTCATCTAAACAAAGAGTATTTTTTTCGATTACTATACTTAGAAGTTGCAATATAGCGAGACATTTCATCACACATACGAAAGAACGTAGTGATATACAAGCTTTTCAACGGTAACTCGACATTCGAAAAAAAGTTGAACTGTCCTCTTCAGAAGAGTGATTATATCTGTTCAAACTGAAAGAGAACTGAAATAAACTACGAACAAAAAAAAAACACGGGGAGATGAATGAGTTTGCCTCTTTAGACAGAATATTTGTTACTATTTTATTTATTTATTTCGAACTGAGAAATTACTTCAGTGAGACGTGATTTCTGTAAGGATAAACCTTTGATTTTTTGTTAAAGTTATAGTTAGAAAGATAATAAGATAAGATACTAAGTTAGAAAGATAATTGTGAAATCGTTAATTATAAAAAGGGATAGTTATGTTTTGTAAGTGTATGACATCACATTCAAAACTTGACACAATGCGCTTCGAATGAGCTTTTGAATGAAATACAAAAAAATTAAAAATATATTCAAAAATTGAGTCGCTGGACTCTTATCAAAACATGTTAAAATAAAATGACAAATTTTTTTTAAAAAAAATGCTAATAAATATTCAGTGAGTTTCATATATAATCCTAATTTTTGAAAGTATGAACATAATAAATTGTGTTAAATTGACATGTAGACAATTTAAAATTTGTTTTACTTCTGAAATTTTTAATAATCCATAAAACATTTTACAATCCTTGAATTTACATTGAAATGATATCAACAATAATTTTAAAATATACAAAAAAAATTATTTTTCAATTTCCAAAATGTTATTTACGGAAATGTAAGTCTTTTTATCAATGTAAAATATTCTATGTTACATAAAGATGCTTTTATTTTTATTCTTAAAGCTAATGTCTACTCATTTGAACTGCGCTATGCAAATGTAATTCGATGGCGAAGCATCTTCTCCTCTGAAGCCAGGAAAAACGTATTAAAAGAATTACAGCTAGACAGGCCAAGTTCTGAATTTGAGCCATTTCAATAACAAAATAGTCACATCATTTGTCATCATAATTCATCTTATTTTTCATGCACTTGTAGCATCAAATTCACTTACGAAACAAGGAATGCACAAGAAGCACCTAAAGCATAATTTAGCGTTTCGTAGTCTCATTTTTCTCAGAAATGTCATTCCCTTTATCGTAATGCCACCACCATTATTACCTAACATGACGTTGTACAAAATGAAATTATGCCGGATAAATGATAAAGTAGACAGAGACTCTTGGCCGGAAATTCCGAAATCGGGAGGGCAGTGCAATAGGGCGAAGGAGGAAGGCGTGTAAGAGAAAATGTTTAGGCACTGCCAGCAAGAAACCAATAGCTGAATTGTTTAGATGAGACTCTAATGTTTCCAAGAAGATTAAGGTAGGCATTTTTTATGTTCCTCAAGAGGTATTGAGTGAATTAATTTTGAACCAAATAGATATATCGTGACGACAAAATCAGGAGATCAATCAAAGTTCTATAAAATATTTTATTTCCTTCGAGTATATTCGATGCTATTTAAAAGCAAATAATCCCAAAAATGTTACCATTTTAAGAAGTGTTAAAACTAGGAAGGAGACTATTTAGTATAAAATAAAATTAAAGAAATGAAATCAAGTAAAGGATATTCTTTCTGATTATTTTAAATATCATGAAAGCCAGATAAGACCGCTTTAGCGATAATATCTATATTATTAAATGTTATGTTTTATAATGTATTAATATTTATTTTAAATAATAATTATCTATGACTTTATTCATAGGAAATAATACTCTTTGAACATGATCTATTATTTTTTGGAGAGGGCCTGTTTTTGTTAACTAAATATTTGTGAATAAGATAAGTCAAAAAAGCTAAAACCAGAAAACCTAAACTTATAAAAAAACAAAACAATATATCAAAAAAATCTAACAATGAAAATATGTGTATTTATCTCATTATATTCAAATAATCATTTCTTTCCGAGATAATACAACAAAACTCTGCAGTGAAAAATTACAAATCGAAATTCGTTCCTAAATAATTATATTTTTCTTCTTGTTTTAAACCAGATTAATATACAGTTTATTTTAATGCATATATTTGCCCATTATCAAATATTTATAAAGTAAATCCTTCATAGGAAATGTATATATATATTTTTGATTAAGTATTGTGGGAGAACTATTTCTATTTTTATTTGAGACTTACCAGTAAGAGTATCGACAAGAATTTCAACATTTGTTATATAAAATTCCTACATTAAGAATACCAATTAAGATGCAGATCAGAATTTGATTTAATTTTTATTTCAATTAAATAAAAATATCAAATTAATATCAAGTACTTATTTCCATTCATATAATATTTTACTTTTATTTTAGTAATTGAATATGAAATCTATTTCTCGTGATGAATTTATTATGACAGACACGATTTACTTTTTATATATCCATTAAGATTACAATGCATTCAGAAATACTGCAAGTCATTCACCGCAAACCAATTGCTAACGTATGAGGAATGTGGTATGAAAGAGTAGAAGTCAAGCTGGCCGTTCTGCCTCATACAAAATCGATAGTTAACAGTTCATTTCTTTCGTTGCCGTCCAATTTAGGAGAAATCACTTCCGGCTGCGGAGCAAATTTTAGCGGCTTATGTCATGCCCATAGAGGGACGTCTTGAACCACGAAATTGCTAATTCGGACGGATTTCTATGATGAGTTCAGGAATTTCTGTCGACATCGCAATCAAGTGGTTCCAAGTTGTTTCACAGATCAGAAAATGCCAGCAATAAATTGCCGATTCTTGTGTTAGCATTTATGAATTACTCAATAAATCTTTCTGTATTCATACAAGAAATGAATTTTGATAGGTTACATGATAATAAATATACAGAAACATAATCCAGATATAATAAGAAGCATTCAATAAGTCCGAGAAAAATAAATCAATAAAATTAAAATATATTGTAATTATTTAAAGATTTTAGAACTGCTTGCAATTTTGATTCTCTGATACCTCACTATTCACTTTAATTTTCTCTTTATAAAAATAGCTTTATTTCAGTATATAATTTATAAACTTAGTTTTATTTCAGCATCGTATGTTTTTTATTTACTTTAAGGATAACGCATACTTTAAAAAACTTTTTTTCACAATGTATTCCATATATATTTTAAAATTAATAGAAAGGAAGTAATTCTAAATATTGACATGGATGAATTTTTAAAAATTGGCGTATTGCCATAGATAAATTTAAAATTGTAATGCATTCTCAGATGTAAATGCCCCCAAATTTTCATGAATACGCGAAATTCTTATGTTTATGACACTATATAATTTTCAAAAAATTATTTTTAAATATATTATTATGGCTATGGTTCGTAAAACCTATTTTTTATCCTCTAAATCTCAACACTAATTGTTTAGGATTGTTCTAATTGTTTACATAAGGTCGAAACCATATTTTATTTGAGCTCAAAATCTCTTCAGTTTCAATAACATCTTCAAGGATTCAAGGTGAAGAACTAATCTTTCAATCTAGTAAAAAAATAGAAAAGATAGTGTTCTTTTTTTTATCTACTAAGTTATTAAAATGTTTTATTTGCTTTAATTCTTTTTTTAATATTTATTATTGGCATGAAGAATTCATTTTCTTTTTACTATGCAAGATTTAGATATTTTCTTCCTTTATAATAATATAAATGAAGAATTTAGAGAAAAATTATAATATTGAGAAACAAAACCGACTTTTAGACGTCATTTAAAATTATATTAATTTCTGTGAACGAAAATATTAAAACTAAATTTACAAGGTAAAAATTCAGAACTCGTTTGGTATTAAGCATAAGAGTTTTGACTAAAAAACGCTGAGAGGATATTTATCGAATGCATTTTCCAAAATTATCCATTAATCTCTTGACTATCCGGCATATTTCTTCTGACTTTACCAAGGCCCAAACTATCTTCAAAATTACTTTTTTATACACTAAGGCATCTGCTTGTTTTCCGAAAAGATGGTTGTCTAACTCGAATGTAATTGAATAAGAAAAGTTTTAATAAAATGTACTTGCAGAAAGGTCCATTAGAAGATATTGAAGGACTTTAAATAAATTATCATTCCAAATAGTAACAATCATCATGTTTATTAAAGATATCAAGAAAACTGTATACCTAAATAACCATTGAAAATGCACAAACTACCGAAAGAATCTACGAAGAATAAATTTCTTTGTAGAAAGATTGCTTAATCTCAAATATTAATAGCATCTTTCATATTAACCTAGATAAATAAACGAATCATTTCGTCCTTGAGGTATAATTCCTCTAAAGAAAGGTGGGAAACATTTTTGATGGATGAATTTATAAAATACTTTTCATAACAGAACTAAAACAAGCACCAGTGAATTTCTCTGCTATTGAGAAATTATCCATCTCGTTTATAAAGAGTGGATTTCATTCTCTGCGGTTATACTGACTCATAGAGCTTTTATTTACTCTCTGAAAAATGTGATAAGCCATGACTTTTTATTGCATGTCTTTTCTTCTTGTCTTCAAACACTTCCATTGGGGAGGGGGGTAACTCCGATAATACGTCACCAATGTGAATTTTGTGCTAGCGTCAGTCCTCTTAATTTAAATTTCTATTTAAAAAATATAGAATTCGTAAACGATTTCCTTTTTCTATTTAAGACTAGCCGCCTTTGGCGACCAGTCGGTTCGCCTGTATTAATGCCGACTGAAGGGTTGAATCAATTTTTAAAAATAACTTAGTCTCATAATAAATTTTGCAGCAATATATTTTTAAGCTTCAAATTCCGATAGTCATATTATTCACTTATACTATTATGTAGGCCTTAAGCAGTCCTGATCTTTGAACTCCGCATCTCTTTCTGATTTTCTATCAGTGCATGTAAAATTCAGTTTTAAATTAAAGTGGAAATGATGAAACTTTATATAATATAAAGACCTCTTTACTCAATCCAAGCATGTCTTTAAGTAAAACTAAGAACTGAGAACAGAGTAGTCCAACATTGAAGTTTTATGTTCAATACAGAAATTGAAACTTTATAATTTTTTTTATAATTTATAATATTTCAAGGAATTATCCAGCAAACATTTCAGAGATTAAATGAAACATTCAGTTTTTAATTTTATTTTTAAATGTATAAAATTCTCTAAATAATAACATATTTTTGTTTATAAATATATTTCAAAAAATTATGGTTTAAATTCTTTTGATCTTATAGATTTATATTCTGTAAAATATTCTTAATATTTCAACTTCTAAATAAATAAATAAGCATTTCTATGTTCTTCAAATCTGGCTGATTTATTCAGTTCTGAATATTGCAAGTTTAGAACAATAATCATTTTCATAATCTAGACCAATTATTCTAGAGTAACCCTGATTGGCTTCTTTGAGATCTTGATAAAGTGATCTAAAATCACAAATTTTTATCGAATAGTTATATTGAAATTTTCATAGATCTATCAGCTTTGATGATTGATTTAGTTGATTGGAATGCCACTTTTTTTATTTAAGGACTTATTGTCATAAGAATATTTTGTTAAATATGATTCACAGAGCAGATGCTGTATGTAAAAATTTAATTCATCAGCATTTTTTCCATAAATCAATAATTATATATTTCACTTGGACCAAATTGCTAAGATATTTATGTCTATCCCCCAAAAATTAAGAAATTAGATGTGGGCTCCGATTACAGAAGATGCCTTTTAGATGTTAAGCTATATTTGCCTTAAATAAAATTGTTTTATTGAATTAGCAATATATGTTTTATAAAATATCATAGAAAACGTTTCATTGCATTTATTTTTCAAAAATGTCATGTTTTATCTTTGTTTCATTTCTTGCAGACACGTGCTAAAAATGACATTTTTATATATTTAATTTGGAAAGATAGTTGATTTATTTTTTCTTATGTGAGAGCATGATATTGTTTTGGTTAGAAAGTTTTGATGTCTCCGAAACATGCGGGTAAAAAATATTTTTATCTGCTTTTAAAAAACTTTTCATGATTAATTATTACGTATGCTTGTTTGAAAGAAGATGCGTTTTCAAATAGCTGACCTGCTTTCACCAGTATAGCTTTAATATTACGTCTGCTTCGTTGAAAGCAGATGCGTTTTTATTTAGCATGATTCATTAAAATACGGAGATAAATTACAATCACGAAGGCGAATTCCTTGATTTCTACAATATATCTTCTTCATAAAAGTAAAGGTAACAATCAAAAACATATCTTATTGTTAAAAAATTTTTTTTAATTGAATGAAATTTTTTTTTACTTCTGCTTATTATCAATTGCTTTTTGTTCGTCGTTTCTTTGAAATGACGCCATCTTCAAGTTCGTTTAAGAGTTCTTACTTTTAAATAATTAATCTCGCTCTCAGAAAAATATCGTTTGGTGCTTTTCTAAAAATTCTTTTTCAGATTTAACTGTCGCACTTTTGTAATATATTTTTAGTTATTTTAATTCTTTAGTTAAATTAATAAATTTGATATTGCAAACGATCAAGAAAAATTTTCTCTTGCATTTATTGTTTAAAAATAATCACATTTCCTATTTATTTTATTTCATATGATCGCGTGATGGAAATTATATTTTTCTATTTTATTTTTGGTTGTAATTAACTTATTTTCGTAATCAGAACTTCTGGAAATGTGATGGCAACATATTATTAAAAGATGATTTTTTTTTGAGATCCTTGTGAAGTTAAAATTTTATTTTTATTTTATGCCAAATAAATTAAAAAATAAGATTAAATTAAATGTTAAAATTCATTAAAAATAGAGTTTTAATTTATAGATCAAAATATCAGTATCATTTAAAAGCTAATTTTTTGAGCTTTAACTTGATGCAAAGATTAATTTTGTGCTGTAATATTTTCGGAAGTTATAGCGAGAAAACGTTAAATTTTGGATTTTTGGAATTAATTAAAATTTTAATTAAAAATTCAAAAAAAGGGCTCTGAGGTGCACATTGCCGGTACTCAAGGTATACATATGCCAAATTTGGTAGCTGTAGGTCGAACGGTCTGGCCTGCACATCACCAACACACACATACATTGTGCTTTATTATAAGTAAAGAAAGTTATTGTTCACCGAATATTTACAAGCGAGAGAGTATTTCATTTCAAATCAAACTTTGCATTATTAAATATTCTTTTTTCGATACTCTCTAACTAACTTTGAATTTGCATCTGATATATAGTTAAATCATTATGTGCAAAGTGATTATAAAAGGATTAACTGGATACATAAAGAAATTTATATTGTTTCTGTGACGTATGCGCTTTAAGAATCATACGAAAAAAGACAATACATGTTTTTCAACAATTGCGGTTATAATGACAAAATTTCAATAATTTCAATCTATAATTTTTGTACTTGGAATTCTAGCCATAGTGTGAAAAACCGTAAATGTCATTGGGAGGCCACTAGCAGCTCAAAAATCGCCGACGCAAGGCAAACTAAGAAAGAAAAGAAGAAACGATTCTGTCTCACGCTAAAACACGACTGTCTTTTTTAATGACGGAGTCACATCTCAGATTACTTCGACTTTGATCCAACGAATTTTATCTCCGACGAAACGAGACCGGGGTGCAGAGGTTTCCCGTTTTGGCCCAACTCACCCTTCACTCCTGACGTGTTCAAATGGGGTTGAAGAAAAGTCGGGGGCGAAATGCATGCATGCCACGCATCTTGCTTCCTTGCACTCTGAATAATTGCAAGTATTTATTCACTGAAATCGCGAATATTTATTACTTAGCGGACAGAGACTTTGTTTTTTGTCGCTGAAATCAGGGCTTCACCGAAATATTTTTACTGTAACAAATGTAGGAGCAATTATGTTAACTAGAAACCGATCGAGTGAAGGATCCATCAAGGCCTCGACGCTCTTCCACTCCCCCAAGGCCTAATCGACCCATAACTATCTGGTAAGTCCCTATAAATGGAATGCATACCTAATCCTCCTTTAATACTTGCCGAAATTTTCCTTATTAAATTTAATTTTCTCAGTGAAGCACATGGAACGTTTGTATAATACATAAAATTAATCAGAAAAAGTACTTTTGCCAATTTCACTGGAAACAAACATTTCTAGAGTAATATGATGACAATATTACTCTAGAAAACTGTCAAAATCATAAATGTAATGATGTTTAAAAATTAAATTAAACCCTAATTAATTTTCAATTTTTATCTTAATTTAGCCCATCGTAACTTCATCCTTAAATATCCTGTTATTTTCTGACCCATTCCACTTTTTTTAGTTCATTAATTCAACAGAAGTTTTGTAAAATTGCTAAATTGGCTAAAAGTCGACTCATTCCCACGTTCCGAGTGAAGGGATGAAAATGTGCTAGCCAAGCACATTTCCTTAAAAGATCTCTATGATTTCCTTACACAAGGTGTATATGTGTTTGACATTCGTGAAAGATCCTTATTAAAATCTAAAAGTATATATTCTCAGAGATAATAGTTTCATCAGCTTTTTTGACAAACCGTTTTGTGTTGTTCTGTGTTATGCTCGTCGCTTTTGCTTGTACATAATGCATGCTTCCGGAGGCAGAAAAAAACGAATTTAAAAATGCAACGTGTCATCTATCTAAACCACGTTCTGCTTTCAACAAATAATAATGTTACATTTAAAAGCCAACAGGATTCATGTGTACGAAAATTTGAAATGAAGAATTTAAACTAAATCTGAGGGTGAGGCTTCGACATTGCATTGTGTTATCACAACTTGCCGTTGCTCCAAAGATGGGTTCGTGTTCGCTGCCCGCTTGCTATCCGATTCGGAAGCGATTGGTCCCGGGGCACAGCCCCTCCCATCCCCTGCTACGACGCGAATGCTCTCCCGTTGATACACCTCCATGCTCGGCGGTATGTGACGTCCTCCAACATGCCTGCTCTGGCGCTGCATAATCGTGTGCGCGCATCCTTACTATTTCTTCAAGAAGCTTACTGGCGCAATACAAGGCTTTAACTTCCTCACATGGCGCCAGTAAGCATCCAATTTCGAAAATGTGATTAGTGTTATATGATTATCTCCACGATATAATAATCACCTGCTTTGTTCTTCAATCCAGAAAACGTGTTTTGTATTATCACTACAATATAATAATTCTGCTTTGCTCGTCATTGGTCCCCAGTGCTCAGAAGTATGTTTAGTGATTCTTCAAAAAGGGATTAGTATTTTGAAAACAAGCCTCCAGCAACTGTTTTGAAAGATGAAAATAAAGATTTATATTGTTTTTCTTTTGGTTTTTTATATTCAAATTTGTGAATTATTACAAATTTTATTCTACAATAATATTTATAATATTGAATTCTTTAGAATTATTTTGAATTCTTTGAATTCTTCAATGAAATCTTTTTTATATTCATTTTAATCATAAATTCATGGTGCTTTTATTTGAAAATATGCTTTCATGTTTTATGTTATAAAGAGCTGCTCAAATGAATAACCCAGGGAAAACAAATGTGCCTAACCTTCCGAGTCTAAATTCAGAAAATAAAGTTGACGAAGCAGTAAATGAGCAAATAGCCTAAAACACTTCCGTAATCCCTTTTGATCCCGAAAATGGGATGAAAATCTGGGCTGGGATATTTTAACAAAATCTGTCGACAGAGCAACAAAAAATATTTCTGGAAAATTAAAAAAGTTGCCAGATTTCTAAAAGGGTCGACTTTAAGTCAATTTATAAATAGTTGCTTAAATATTTATAATTTTGATGAGATATACTGTATAGTTACTGAGCAATTTCTCCATCCCAGTATTGTTAATTTTTCTGACTATTCACAACTTAAATTCATTTCAATAAATGACAAATTAGGTGATTATTTTCATAAGAAATTAAACTGGGTTGGGTCTTACTCCACAACTGCTTTTGGAACTGAATTAAAACAACTGGTAAACGTAAAAGACCCTTCTAAACCTGCAGAATGACTGGAAATTATTAAGAATGGATGAATCCACTGAACACATTTCAGACAGGAGCATGAACCAGAATAAGAGCAGCGAAACGAGCATTTTTCTAACTTAGGTATACTTTTAATTATAGACACCAAAACTCCTTTCTACCTTGAGCACAAAATAATTTTTAACTAAACCATCGAAATTCACGAAGGCCATATATAAATAACTTCCATAACCGTTGTTATAATTTGCCTTTCCAAAAGAAATTACTGCCTTCTCCATGTAGAATTTGTACTCCAAAAGGAATTCCAAATGCTTATCATTGGAAACAAGAATGTCCTTTTCAACAATTCCAATTTGTGACAAATGTTCCAATAACAGCTGATTTGACTTCCCCGTGCACAGATGTTTCTTTTTGCTGTTCTCAAAATCCTGAATTGAGGCAAACTCTCCTAAAGAGGTCCCTGGACCAGTACAATGAGAATTACTAGTGTCCGGACACATCTGAAATTTACCAAGTCTAGCAAGCATGAACAATGTTTATAACCTTCAGACTAATGTAAATATTGTTATTGGCGCAAGTTCCACTCTTTCAGTTATATCTGCAGATATTGTGAATAAACTTAACTTGGCAAGAAAGAATGTAAACCCTATTAGAGTCAAACAATCTCATGGAATGTTCCAATTAACCCAAATTTGTGACATTTATTTAAAAATTGGTCAAATAAATAAAAAGATTAACTTATATATTATGAATAGCCCTTTACCATACATCATCTTAGGACTTCCAGAAAATAGTTTATATAGGTTAATTATAGATTGTGATAAGATATTTCAAAATGGAAAAATTATTACCAATTTGCATACTACTAATAATTATATGTCTTTACATATTGTTGAAAACAAAAACACTGGTGATAATAAGGTCAAGTTAGTGAATACCTCAGAGGAAATATTTCCACCTCTGACTATAAATAAATTATCTGAACCTGTGTTATCTCTGGTGTCAGAATTTTCTCATGCGTTTTCAAAAAATAAATATGATGATGGTAGAATAAGGATGGAACCCTCGAGAATAAATTTAACATCTGATTTACCAGTTTCACAAAAGGCTTATGGAACCTCTGCTACCGATGAAATTGAAATAAAAAAGCAAATTAAAAATTTGTTAGCTGCTGGTTTAATGAAAGAATCGACTAGTAATTATTCCTCCCCTGTAAGATTAGCTTACAAAAGAGATGAAAATGGAAAAAAGTCGTATTTATTTTAATTATCGCAAAATTAACTCTCTTTGTGAATCTGAGGCAGAGCCTCTACCTAGAATAGATAGTTTATTAGATAAACTAAGTAATGCTAAAGTCTTTTCAACTTTGGATCTTGCATCTGGATATTGGCGCATACCCTTACATGAACAAGATAAACATAAATTGGCATTTGTAACTACTGAAGGTTTATACGAATTTCAAGTCCTCCCTTTTGGTTTCAAAAATGCACCTGGAATATTCAATAGAACTATTCGTAGAATTTTAAATAAACATAAATTTTCAAATTTTGCATGTCACTATTTTGATGACATGGTAGTTTTCTCTAACTCATTAGAGGAACACTACGGTCATCTGAAGCAGATTTTTGAAATGTGTATAGAAGAAAACATCACAATTTTCTAAATGTGTATTTGATCAAAATAAATTTATTTTTTAGTGTATGAAGTCAAAGAAGGGGGCATTTTTTCTGATAATCATAACATTGAAGGTATTAAAAATTTACAACCTCCAAAAATTGTTAAACAATTTCAAGGTTTTCTCGGCTCTGTAAATGTTTATAATAAATTCTTAAGCAAAAATTAGGGAATTCTTAAATAATCTCTTTCAGAAAGATACACCATGGAAATGGATAGAAAACTGTCAAAGTGCTTTTGAAATGTTAAAAAATAAATTCATAACTAAACCAGTGTTACAACTATTTAACCCTAATTTACCTCTTCATGTTTTTTTTGTGTGCGATGCAACTCACATAGCCATCGGTGCTGTCCTAAAACAGCTTGACTGTTCTGGTAAATTGCATCCTGTATCTTATCATTCAAGAACTTCAAGTCCTCATGAAAAAAAAATTATTGTATAACTAAGTTGGAATGTTTAGCTATAGTAGATACTCATTATAAATATTATTACTATTTACATGGGGAAAAATCCATAATTCATATTGATCTTGCTGCTCTTGTTTGACTTAAGAATGTTAAAAATTCAAGAAGATTATTTTGTTGGTCTTTAAAACTGAGCATGTTTGATTATAAAGTTAAATATTTAAAAGGGAACAGCTAATGTTGAAGCTGTTATGTTATCAAGGGATCCTACTGCTCAATATCTCCAACATTCTGTACATTTATTGGAATTGGATGAGATAAAGCACTATCAAAATTTAGACAATTTAGATTATACCAAATATACAAATATTAATAATGTGCTTGTAGTTAAAAATAATTTTTTAATTATATTTTTTTCTTTTAAAAGAAAAGTTTTACTAACTCCTCACGAACAATTTGGGCATCCAAGAACTCAAAAAATGATAAATTCAATTACTCCTCAGCATTATTGGCCCCATATTACTCAAGATATTGCACACTTCGCTAATTGATCATGCTACTAGATATGTTTGGGCCTTTCCTTCCAAAAATGAAAATTCTGAAACTTATATAAATATATTAAAACAAGTTTACCGAATTCAGGTACTATTCAAATTATTAATTGATAGTTATGGTGCTTTTACCTCATCTAATTTCAAACATTTCCTCAGAAAGTACAGTGTCAAGCATCTGTTAACCTCTTCGCATCATCCACAGGTTAATGGGAACGGCGAAAGAGTTAACCAGTCAATAGTAACTAAATTAAAGTGTAAGGTGAATGCATCTCCAACTAAAATTCATTGGACTAGACTTTTTAAACAAGTAATCAATGAATATAATTAAACACCCCATTCTATTACAAAATTTCCTCCTGCATATTTGTTGTTTGTCAATTTTTCTTATCCTCCTCCCTTAACTCAAAATCAATTCTATCCTCCTGTAGAAGAAGCTAGAAAATTGGTTAAAAGTCATACAATAGATATGCAAATACGATATGCAAAATTTATAGATTCTCCATGTAAAAATTACAATATCCTGCTGAGTTTGTAATGTATGAAGAATTTACTTATCCAAATTGTAAAAAATTATCTCCAGTATTTTTAGATCCTTGTGAAATAACCCAAAGAAAATTTCAGATGTAAATTATGAAATAACTAAACCAAATGTAAAAACAAACAAGCCTTCTGATATATTTCATGTATCAAAATTAAGAATCTATGACCCACCAGAAATACTAAAGTCATGAATAAGAATTAAAGTTACAAAAAAATTCTTTATTTCCCATGTTTTTTCCACATAAAACCCAACTTAGGTTGGCCCTCTCGTAAGAGTAAGTCTTGTTTTCTTTTTTTTATGATGATTTTGTGATAGGCGCCAACACAACATAAATTCAAACGCAGATGTCTTATTGAGGTGTGAATATAGAGTTGTAGCGATAAAGGTCGTGGTACGAACCTGAGATCTGACAATGTTGTTGCAGATGCACTTTCAAGTATAAGCATCTCTTCAATTGGAATATCAACTGCAATTGATTTAGAAAAGATGGCTGAAGGACAACAGACCAAACTCGAGTTGCAAGACATTTAATCTTCAAATGGTGCTTTCACACTACCAGAAAGTGAGCCTCCAGTAATATTACACTGTGGTGCGTCGCTTTTTCAGACACACCACCTTTCATACCAGAGAACTTCAGGCGTGAGATTTTTAGACATCTGCACTGACTTTCACGCCCAGGAGTAAGAGCAACCCTGAAGTAGGTTGCTGAGCGATATGTGTGGCCATCGGTGAGACAGGTGTGGGTTCGTACGTGTTTGCAGGGTCAACGAGCAAAGGTTTGCGAGCAACGACATACAAAGAGTAAAATTGGGAATTTTATTCCTCTGAGCACGCGCTCTGAGCATGTGCATATTGACATTGTGGACCTCTTCCTCCATCAGAAGCTTTACGTTACTGCCTTACCTGAGTAGATCGATTCTCTTGGTGACCGAAGCCATTTCCACTTGCAGAGATATCCGCAGAAACAGTATCAATAACTTTCTATTCTGGCGGGATCTCTAGCTTCGGCACATCCCTGAGGCTGTTCCCGGTTGAAAGCTGACCAGGGAACACAGTTCGAATAATCCCTTTTTGATATCATTATGAAGTTAATGGGTACTACAAAGCACCACACAACACCTTACCATCCGGCTACATATGAGCAAGTCAAAAGGTTTCATCGACAGCTGAAAGCGGCTATAATGGCTCATGGCAGTGGTTGATAGACCATTATGCGGCCCACAATACTGTTGGGTTTCCGGGATATATGGAAGGACGATTTGAAAGCATGATTTGGTTTATGGTATTGCTTTGGGTTTGGTTGAGTTGGTTTGTGGGACTCCCAAGCACCTTCCTGGTGAATTTCTCTGCCCCCTTGAATACAGCCCTGGTCCTGTTGCCTTTGGGGGAGGATCTGGGAAGCAATGCAGCAGCTTTCACCTCTGACAACCAAAAATTCTGGAAGACATGCAGATTTTGTAAATGAGGAACTGACTGAGGGCGCTCATGTTTTTCTGCAAACAAAAACAAAATTAGAAAAAGTTTGGAGCCTCCATACGAAGGCCCTTTTGAAGTGATTAGTCGCAGTGACAAAATTTTTAAGATCATAAGAAATGGGAAAGAGGTGTCGGTCAATATAGAAAGACTGAAACTTTTCTTCATGTTGAAAGAATTGGAGAACAGTCCATTTGTTGTAAATAGTGATAATTCATCCTGTCAACCTGAAGTAGTTCTTGTCAAAAAAAAATCATTTCTATGATATTTGTTTTCAAATCTGTTGCAAAATTGTTCTGAAAATAGTTCTATTTCATAAATTTTATATAATAATTATGTGGCGTGAGACATCCTGATTAGAGGGCTATTCCTGCTCACCTTAACCATTTCCCCACTCAATCAGAATTTAAAAAACTGTAAATATTTTGTATTAATTAAACATCTACTATTGAATAATCAAGATTAATGTCGTCAGACATTCCCACAGTCACAAATATGACGATAAACATGAGCTTACATATTTTACTCAATTCCTGCTATTAATCCACACTCTCACTATAAATATTTATATATCTTGTTCGAATGTTCATTTGGTTATAAAATACTTTTTATTCATCCACTCAAGTTCAAGTACATTTTTTTAAAACTTGTAATGGATGACATCTAATGTTAACAGTTTGTCAAGTATTAATTAATTAATTTAATTTAATTAATTTTTAATACTTTAAATAGAGTCTCAGCAGTTTGTAATGAAAATTGAAATCAACAGATATATCAATCTATCGATAAAATGCAAGATTTCAGTATTTTTGAAGAATGCGAGTTCCATTCTTGCAAAAATCAATCATTTTTCGATAAAATATTCATATTAATTGTAATTATTTAATAAAAAGTAACTAAATTAAAGTTTTTCTTTGTTGACCTAACAAGGAATTGTCTTAATTAAAAAAATTACTTGTTATATACAAAACTGTCTCATTTCCTTTTAAATAATATGACTCGACGGAAAAAGCACTCGAACTTTTATTGAACGTAATTCTCATGTTGGGTTGCTTTGGTTCTTTAATCAGTTTTATATTTTTCTAGTACAATACCCAGTAAAATAGCGGGAAGAAAGGTACGGTTAATCCCTCCAACAGACGAATCATCCGTTACTGCGGTGCAGGCGTCTCATTTTAGGAGATAAGTAGAGATCTGCCGCCAACACCTGGAAATAACAGGGAATTCGAGGGGATGACGAACGAAATCTATTATCTTTCTGACCGAAGAAAAAAGGCGAAATCAACTCGTTATGGTAAGATCGGCTAATTTAATGGTTATCTTTTTTCCTATATGATTGCATTTTGGAGACACGAAGATTACATGAGATGATGATTTTTTAAAAAAACCGAAAATAAGAGGCTATTTTTAGCTTAGACGACGAAAGTCGTTTTAATTCCCTGTTTGGAAAGAAAATTCGCCGACGGTGAAGTAAAAGCTTCCTGGATGAATAACCTAGGACGATGCTTAATATTTTTGTTACTTACTTTTCAGCCCCAGCAGTTAAGCCCCAAAACGTTACAGTTGAATGAATTCTGCTTTTGGTTTTCATGAATACTTTCCGCTTTAGTGCAATATTGCTCAAAATTGAGAATCAAATAGTGAAGAGTGGTTTGAAAATATAATAAAAATTCATAATGAGGCAAGAAAATAAGTCCGAAACCCAAAGAGGATAAGCATTAGACTTAAGGCAAAACGAGACGACGAGTATAAACGCTAGTTATTTAAATTTTAGACTGAGCATAATTAACAGGCAACAATAACAAAAGTAAAGATCTGGATTCTTACATAAATAAAGTGATTATACATAAATAAAGTGATTTATTTCAACGACTAAAGAACCGTTGTTTGATTTATTGTAGAACGATACGCAATCATCATTTTATCACATCACCAAATGTTCCAAAAATACGTTGGAGCTTTCACAAATAAGTGCTTTCTACAGCAACGCGTATTTCCTTCAGGAGGGCATCTCAGACATAGGGATGGGACGATTGCAGTTGGTTCCCTCCAATCTAATGGATACAGAAATGATGTGAAGTCAGAAACCTCCTATCACGATAAAGATTGCACCCTGCCTGAGAATCGCCCTCAGGATTCAGTATAGGTTTCCACTGAAACTGCCGTGGCATCTGGCAATTCATATGGATCGATGAGCAATAGAGCATGTCGAAGCTTATGGTTATAGCAACAGGTATGACGCAGAGGAGGAAGGCATTCCAGACCAGGAAGAGAAAGTAATACTTCGAAGATAGAAAATGCCGTCATTTAAGAATATCCATTGCCGTTCATGAAGATCCATGAAAGATTTCAAATGCGCGTATCCTTTCTGAGACGGACTTGAGAGATTAGAGTTTTGTTCTGAAACTAGATACGATGGATATCTACTGAATTCGGTGAATGGTAGGAATGTCTTCTAATACTCGCTTTATATCTTTCACAAAGTTGACGATTATTAATTTTATACCATACAATTTACGTAACAAATGTTTCTAGCAGTGCATTTTTTCTATCAAACAGTATTGATTTTGCGCATTACTTCTTCTATCCCTTCTTCAAGAGTTTTCGTGGTGAAGTTTTAGTCTTGCTCATAAGAAAGTTGAATTTTGTCACATTACTCGAAACTCGTGATTCCCATTTCTCTAAAGGCTCTCTCTTCCCTTCGCAGATATATGGCCATCATGCATCCTTTGAGGCCGAGGATGTCTCGCAGCACCACTCTGAACATCTGCGTCTGGATCTGGGTCTTCAGCATCCTGCTCTCTTTCCCCAACTTGCTGTACTCGATGACGATCATTGAGGAATTTCCTGATGGGGGGAACCGCGTCATCTGCTTCATGTTTTGGCCGGATGGACCGTCGAATGAAAGCAATCAAGAATACATGTAAGATAAACTTATTTACTTAATTTCCGCATTTAAATTTGTCTATTAATGTTAATGCTCATTTTATTAGTTTTATTGTCTCCCCGAAGGAGGCATTCAATATATAAATAATAGTTAGAGCAACAATCGGTTAAATATCGTATTTCTTCTGTAACAAAAATAAGTATGGATAATTATAATCATATAATCGTCACAGCTCTAGTCAAGCTCTCCTAATTGTTGGTGTATTTTCCAATAATTATTTCCGAAAAAGGGCCAATGATAAATTAGCATTACAGTATATTACAATTCTCAAAAATTCTTTTATTAAATTATTAGCAATTGGAATATTAAACATTAGACAATTTTTTGATGAAAAATATGAGCACCAAAGCTATGCTGTTAAAGCAAAGGAAGCTACGGAATTCTCTATAATTTGAATCCTAATTGCATTTATAATAGATTTTACAATGTTTATAAGATATTTTTTATATTATATTTATAATAGATTTTACAATGTTTATAAGATATTTTTTATATTATATTTATAATAGATTTTACAATGCTGAAAAATGTTTTAATCATTTTTCAAGTTCTTTAAAAATATATTTTTTAATCATAAAAATGTGTAGAATGAATTCACCATTTATATTTTCTTCATTTCTACTTTTCAAACTTAAATTTAATTTCCAGTTCATTTTTATAAATATTTTAGAAATTCATTTTTTAAATAAAAGTTAAAATAGAAAATTACAATATATGAAATCAAAATTTTGTACAAATAAATTAATAATCAAAGAAAAGTTATGTAAAAAATTTAATTAAAAATTAAATATATCCAAATTAATCTAATTCCAAAACATTGGAACATTAATTTCTCCTATTGAAAGTAATATTATTTAAAGTAATTCCTTCTATTTAAAGTTTTATATATATATATATATATATATATATATATATATATATATATATATATATATATTGCTTATACAAATTTCTTTTCCCGTTATTATCATTATTAGAAATGAAACGAATTAAATTCTAATATATTGATAGTGGTGCCAAAATAAAAGTGAAAAAAAGCCATAATCATATATTGAGATATAACTACATGCCAAAATAAAATTATAAACCTCAAACTAGAAATGTGAATTTTTCTATAAAATTTAAAATTGTCCTATCACTTCAAGAAGCAATATAAATTCTCCATCCAGATATTTAACGCGAGATTTTAAAATTCAATTTGTCGCCCAAATTTTTATTTCGGCTCATTTCTATTAAAAAGAAAACAAATAGAAACTGCTTTTGAAGTGCTTGATAAAAAAAAGATCCAATTGTTCAGATTAATTCGACTTGGGTGTTTTCAGAATATGCTGGGTAACACTTTCGGACGAACTGAATTTAATTTGCACTCTTTTTCTATAAGAAATAACCTCCGTTATATTGAATTACCAAGTAATTTATTTAAAATTCAAATTGAATTGAGAAAAAATTATGGAAAAAATATTTAAAAAGGTACTTTCTCCATTATCCCTATCAACCATAACAGTTAATCTCTTTTTTTTTCTCGAAATATAAAAACAATAAAATTTTGAAATGCCAACAGTTGTTGATTCTGAGATTTCAAACACATATTCTTTTTGTTTCAATTACTATTAAAAAATCATTATGATTACTAAAATATTCTGCAAATGCAAATTACCAATATTTTCTATTTTCTTTAACTAATTCGATTGATTCAGTCCTTTTGCAAATTTTGAAGATTCAAATTATATGTATTATAGTCTTCCCATATAGAGCATTACTTTCAAATAACTATTATATATCGTGTTAGATCTATTTTACATGAAATAAATCTTTAAATTTAGAGTTTTTTTTATTTTCCTTCCGTAATATAAAATTTTCTTTAAAAAATTAATATTTCACATAAAAAAACTAATCATTTTACAGCAAGTGATTCAAAAGTTTTACATGCTTGTATTTCAAATACATTGGTCCTTCCTGTATTACAATTATTTTTCTTATTATAATCTTATTTCAAACTGTATATTTTTCTAACAAAATGCAAATGTGTCATTAAAAAGAATTTCTCAAAACACCGAAAGGTGAAATTTTATTTGTAGAATTTTGTGTTGCCACTAATTTACCTTCTGGTACTATTGTTAACAACTCGAAAATAGTTAAAATATAATGACATAAATCCTTCAGATCTGTTTCACGAGTTCTTTTTCCAATTGCATATATTTCATCCAGAATTGAAAGTAGGGCCTTACATCCTTAATATCAAGATTTTGAGAGCCTTTGAAAGGATATGGTTAAAGTTTTTATTGTGTGTGTATTCGACTATACACAAAAAAACTATTGTAACTAATTAAATTTAAAAAAATTTAGGAAATATATGCTTAAAAGGTTATTCATCAATACTTTTCAAATAAATCAAAAGTATATATAAAAGCATTTACAGTCATTATACAGATAATATCTTAAAGATAGTCTTAAAAGATAATATAAAAGCTCTAAACGGATGAATGTTTTTAGAATTCAATATAACAACCATTTTGTTTAACTCTCGAAGAACATTTCTTCTCCTTTAAAGTTCTCGTAAATTAAAATGTTTCATTCATAAAGAGATAGCTCTAACTTTTCAAGTTTCCTCAAAACTATATGAAAAAAAAGATTTGAAGTTGAAACTAATGAATTATGTGAAATTATTCTTTGTGTTAAATGTCTTTAATCCCTCCTACAATCAGAAGCTAGTTTCAGTGAAAAATATGTTTCGCAGTTGACACGGTGCTAATGTAACCACTGCAGAGTCATCTCTTCTTAACCAATGAAATGTACATTATATCTACTTCTTGAAAAAGTAATTCTCAGATTGGTCCTTTATTATAATTTTCTTAATAAAATGAAGTTCTATTCGAAACACAGGATGTATATAGGTATTCTAAAATAAAAAGTTTTATTTTCAATCGTCACATTATCCTTCAGCTACTTTTAACTTATCCGATATGATGCCTAATTGTGTTCCATCATAAAATCACAGTGTTAGTAATCAACCGATTTCAGATTATACTTTAAAGAAAATATTTCAGCCATCTCTTTGCGTGTTGTCTCTAAGACTGCTCCTCCCTTTCAAAGCTCCAGTATTTTACAAGGTTTAGCAAATGACTCTAAAACTTTAAATATCCATCATATATTAAGTCCTCGAAATATCATCCATATCATTTATTGGTCCTCTTATGAAACTCCAGAAACTTTTAAATGAAGCTGAATGTGATTTTAGTGATGAGGATAATCGAACAGCAGATTTTTTCGATGAATGTTCGCATTCGACTGATTCTGATACGTCTGTTCAAATATAATTAATTTTTCTAATGATAATGTGTTTTGAAAACTTTATAATATATATTAATATACCAAGAGAAATATCTACATAATTTACAAACTGAGTTTTATACTTGAACTTAACCTGTATGTTTAAAATGCCTTCGAAAACCCTTGGTAAATAAGTCATACAAGCTGATTAAAAAAGGACCCATTTTACCCATTGCCAATTTTTTTTCATATAATAGTTGAATTTTACATTATATTGTTTTCTATATAACTTTATATTCAAATAAAAAAGATGTGATTTAAAAAATAAAAAGTAGTTTGTTTTTCAAGAATATTTTTACTGTAACAAATAATTTCAGAAGAAAATGTATATTTCAACTAAATTACTTTTTTCAATTAAAATATATTTTGGCATTATTTCAGTATTATATGATTATAACATATCTATATATCAAGATCTTCAGAATATATTGGCATATTTTCATACTAATACATCCATTAAGTGTTAAAGGAAATGCGGTCTCGTAGACCGCACCTTCTCAGTTAAGTAGTAAAATTTTACCCCCCCCCCAGTTAAGGGTTCAGTCAAAGTTCTTGAAATTGAATTAGAACTATCTACAGTTTAACAGAGAATGTATAAATGTATGGACTAAAAAAAACTTATTAATGTGAAATATAAAGCTGTATTATCGTATATTTTATGAAAAATAAGACTTTGTCTTAATGAGCTCGTTCTTTACAAAGCAAGTAAGGTACCATTGTAATTACCATAACAAATAAAAAAAATCATCTTTTTATGTACTCCAATTGAAAAGAGAAGGAAAATCTCTTTTTGGATTTTCACAGAAATGTTGAAGATGGTGAACATTATTTTGTGGAACGGCCTTTCAACATTTCATATATTAGATTTGATTTGAATTTAAAAGGAGAAGGAATTTCTCCCTTTTCGGTTAAAACTGTAAATTTTAGCCGAATGAAACTTCCAGTTTTTTTACCATGGGCAAATTATCTTCGCACGGCACTGAAGCAGGAGACGCGAATAATCGTCACTGCGCGAAGTCTTGGTTTGCCATCCGACTCGTTCGCATCCATGAAGCACGATGACTACCAGCAGCTGACTTCCCTTCAGGCGCGCGACTTTATAAAGAAATAATTCGTTAACACAACATTATGCTCTTCATGCAATATACGGCTTAGTGTTTCATATAGTCTGTGTTTTTTTATTCACTCTCAACTGAACTGCAGAGAATTTTAATTAAATGACAAAGATATTGCATTAACATGAATATGCCGAAATTAATTAAAGAAATGAGCGCATTTTCTTATCTTTTTTAAACTGACTTCTAGAATAAATCTTCTCTGTAAAGCAACAAATACTTATCGTGCATTTTTAGAAAATTAAATATTGCTTATCTTTTAGGAGAAAATAGAAGAATATTGGCTTTCTGCGTCTGGTAATAAAAGATGCAGTAAAATTTGTAATATAATATACATAAAAAAACCTTTCAACTAAATTATTTTAATATTCCTTTTCTAATGTAAGTAGACTTACGAATTGGAAGTTAATAACATGTACTCTGAGTAATTTTTTATCTGCAAGAATTCTGAATATGGCAACATCGAACTGTAGAATCCATAGATTTTAATGAAGCGAAAATATTCACGAAATTATAGAATCAATAACCGTTGGCATCTCGTTCAAACTTGTTCAATGAAGCCGCAGTTGGGATCACCATAGTTGCTTCTATAGCTTCCGTTTTTTTTTTTTTTTTAATCCTAGAGTAAGGTATAAAATGGAAAGAATATGTCATATGATACATATTCATGCTATTTCGAAAAGTATTATTTTAAAGTGACATATTTTGATATGCGATGTTTTAAATCATCTGTTCAAAGAACGAGTTCAATTCTATGACTATTTTTTGGGGAGGGATCGTTCCATCCAAGAAATACTGATATTCCAAAGTTCAAACTAAGAAACATTTTGGTCTCTAAATGAAATTTTTTAGCTATTCTATAAATAATTCGCAGTTATTTGAAAAATAATCTATAAAACGTGTAAGAACGAAAAAATTGGGAATCAGCAACATCAATTTTTCTCAAAGCTTGAAGAACAGTGAAAATATCCTTTCAGAAAAAAATATATTTTTATGTCTGGTCTAGAATAATCACCGATGAATAATCAAATCGATAATTGTACTGGCATAAAGATTGAAATCACGGGATAAACTAGATAAGAAAGCATAATTACAATAAAATACTTAATTGTAATAATTTATACATTTTAATATAAACTCCTACGAAAACAAAATTACTAAATTAAATGATTTTTTTCTGAGTAAGATGCAACTTTAGCTTTGAGAATTCCTACACTTATAGTAAATAAATACTAAATTTATTATACTAAATTTATTTAGTATAATAACTATAGTGTTCTAAATTTTGTACTATACTATATAAGTTTAGTACTATTACAATAGTTTACTAAATTTATTTATTTATATTTAAATAGAATAAACGAGAGCTAAAAACCAATAACCTTTAGATCACTAAATTTCGATTAAAAAACTCTAGACACAAAACAAAAATTTAATAAAACAGTTAAAATAGTTGTTGAAAATTTAAAATAAAATTTTAAAATACGTATAACTACATAATGAATTCAACTGAGGTTTAACTTAAAAAACTGCGACATAGGAAGCAAAAGTCAAAATGATCGAAGAAAAGAGCTCACCTTCCGTGGCGGTAAAAACGGACAAATTATAAAACTAATTGAACAGAAAATAAATTTTATACTTGAGCAGGAAAGATTATTGCTATAAAATGCATTGGAAATAATTTTTGAAATAGATAAAATTAGAGAAATAGCCTTTTGGAAATGAAATTTATATCAATAAAACGCTACTTTTAAAGAGTTAAAATGGTGTAAAAACATATATTTGTTGTTAGGTTATGATGGAAAATCTTTAAACCAACATTCAACTCCTTTTAGAATATTGCAGAAACTTTTTAATAGTGCGTTGAATCTTTCTAAGAAATATTTGTACCAAATCATGGATGAATGCGCCAAGGATTGTGGAACTGTACAGAAGCATACACAAGAAAAAGAATGGGATTTAAGTTTATTATGTGTGCAGAATAAATGTTGCGCATGGGAGCCATTAACAGTCAGGTGTTAAAGAAACGGAAAAGGTTCCTCGATAAATAATAAAAAAGTTATTCATTTACTTTAATTTCTGGAATCTCTTTTATTATGAATGAATTTTGGAGATAAAAAAGGCTAACTATATTAATTCATATTTTGTTTTTATTTGTTTTTGAAATCTATTTATTTTCAGAGAAAAAGGAACGTTTCATAAATTTAAAGTTTAAAAAATTGTTTTCGTATTTATTTCATTCATATCAATGTCAAAAGCAGTTCTATTGCCAATAATTGTAAGACTTAATTATATATAAGGAAAAAATTACATCATGGCCTATATTTAAATAAAAATAAAATTTTTAAAATAATATTAATCTAGTTTTTAATTTTTGCAAGAAATTTTCGAATAAAAAATGTAGATAATTATACAGTATTTTTACATTTTCGTTCTTTCAAAGTCGCTTTAATTTCCACAAAAATTAACTATACTATAAGGATTCTGATGAAGAGACACATTTGACGAATTTCTTAAATAATATGTATGTTTGATTTAGGATTACATTAATTACTGCTGATTAAAAAAACATTTAAATTGATTGTGACTATACATTTTTAAATTTGAACATGTTCAATCCAACTTAAAGGTTACAAAATGTTATCAGGAACGAATTACGAAATATTTGAAGAATATTTTGTGAACAATAAAAAAAAGTTGCTAAATGCAATAAAAAAATTCCTAAATTTAATTTTTGAGAGAAAAAAAATATTTTTAGAATTTTTCAAATAAAAATAATTTATTAATTAAATTATTCTACATTTTAGCTGCTGAAATTAAGGAGTTATTATTAATAAATCGTATTAATTTCCTTATCCAATCACTAAATCGATGCAGCAAAAAGGGTTTTAAAATGTAAAAGAAAATATCGTATATTTAAATTTTATATTTCATTTAATATTATATTAAATTTCCCTTTTATTTTAAATACATTATTCCTATGATCATCTATTAAAAATATTATAATAATAAATGGGCCAATAAAAGAGGTAAGAACAATGAAATATAAGTTGGCAATACAAAATTATTGAAAAAATTTATTAAATATAAAGTTTTAATAAAAGAATAGATAAATCCCAACCGAATACATTACCGTTTAAGTATGCTTTGAAAATAATTATATATTTTAATATTAGTTAATTTTGAGAAAAAAAAACTTGCCTTCTTTGAATGACAAGATTTCTATTCCGAAAATGCTTTTTTTTCCTTAAAAATATAAATAATGTTGAGCGAGAAAAATTAATGTAAATTTTACGATGTCTTGCTATTGAATTTACGTATTTAAAGATATTTAATATAATGGTTCATGCGATTACATTAAAACACATTTTGATTTTCAAAGGTGCAGTCCTGAATTTTAAAGGAAATAAGTCAATACAAAAACTTTCATCATGACCTACTACATTAGGTAATTGAATTCCACTTCAGCTATAAGAATTTCAAATTTTTGATATGTATATTTGATGTTTCTGAATTCATTTATCATTGTATTGAAAAAAACCTAATTAAGAGCCAATATGACGAATAATTGTAGGTTACTATTTTTGAAAGGAACGAGTATAACATCCTGGTTTTTCTTTATTTTAAATATAACATTATATTCCCATAAATGGAAATTTTTGACTTTAATTTTAAACATCCATTTAAGATTTAGTTATGATTTATTTAATACAGTTATTCCAGTATTATATGGTTAATAATGATTTATTAATACAATTTCTTAAATATTATATTAAGAGCTATAAAAATCGATTACATTTTTCGTATATTATTTTAGTACATAAATGTTTTTTGCAAAAGAAAATAAAAATCGTTTTAAAAATACAAGGCTAAATCTTGTATAATTAACAATGAAGAAAAAACTGAGCTAAAGTTTACAAACTTTAATTGAAAACTAATCCTACATTTTAAAAACGACAAAATTAATTTTCTCCAAAAGAAAAGTAGAAATAATTATTAAAATGAATAATTGATTGATCTTTATTAAATGGATGATTTATGAATACAAAATTGTTCTAAAAAAGTATTTCAAAGACAATTATTGTTTGAAGTCAATAAAATGAAAACATTTATTCTAAAACTCTGTAAGTCATTTCAAGAATAAAATTTGACTGGAAACCAACCGACTCCTTCAAAGCATTCTTCTTTTCGAACACTAAAAAAAAACGAGAATCTCTCATTATCCTTTTTAATTTCAGATACATAGAGTAATAAAATCGTTTTATAGCTTAGGCAGTTATTTATTACAATATAATATTGTAAGATGTTCACTTTTATATTCAATACCAGCCAAGCATGACTGAAATGCAGAGTTAATTTTTTTTCATTGTGAAATTAGTGAGATCTTTGACAGTCATACACCTTCACTCTCAAGCATAAAAAGGATTCAATGTTTCTTAAAAAACACTAACAAGATAAATAAATTTGATTGTGAGAAGAGAATCTTTTACGTTATTCAAAAGTATTAAAGTTTTGTAGCATAGTAAAAGAAAAGAGTAGAATGTTATTGAGAAACCCACATTAATATCCAGAATCCACTGAATTCATGAGATAAAATGATTTAATTTTTTTTTTACATATAGAGATAATTTTATGTATAATTTACTTTATTGCTTTCATATTTAATAATCGAGTTCAGTTTCGAGAGAATTGAAAAAGGTGATCATGAGCCGATGTTCAATTAATATTCATGCGACTTTATACGATTTTGTTGACTTCATAATTCCTCCTTAGTACAGAATTCCATTTTAATTTTATAACCTGAAAACCAAATTAACTCAAATTTGTATAATCAAAGTAGTAAAGTGTATTAAAACATATATGAAAAGATAATGTCTAAAATAGATTAATATTTATAACTTAGAATGAAGACCATAAATGATTGACTTTTGAAGCCTTTTCATATACTTGAAACTTTACACTAACTCAAAAACTTTGTGCAATATTGTAAATAACAAAGCATTAATAATAACGCATGAAAAAAATTGATAATGTTTAAAAATAGAATAATGTGGCAATAATCCGGCAAATATCAGACGGGGGATCGCCAGTTTAATAAATCATTGGAAAAAACAATTTACAAAATCATTTTCAAAGCAGCACCTAAGTACGTAAATAGCCCAAAATATTATTTAAAAAATGCCAAATTGTAAGAAGAATGCAATATGTATAATAAATATTTAAAAAATGCAATGAAAGATGTAAAGAAATAGTTTGCTATTCACAAACTATTGTTAACATTTGTTTTGTCATAAAATCAATGATAAAACATTAATATTAATAAAGATAAAATTTTAAATATTCTTCTTTCCTTCTTATAAAAATACCGGTGAATGATGATGTTTTTGCGAGACCACTTCACTTTCTCCAAAATTGAAATAAATATTCTTTGATACAATGAAAGAGGAATAAAAAATTAATATCTATTAAACAATTCTAATATCTATTAAATTAATAACTAATAAATTATTTTGAAAACAAACTGAAAAGTTATTTGAAGAGAAGTCACACTCCTTAAAATAAATTATAAATGAATATAAGAGAAACTGTTCTAAACAGCAAGTAATGGCATTTTTTTAAATTTAATTTTGCAATATACATTATTTATATTTGTACTTTGTATGCTACTAGTTCAAGTACTACAAGTGCTACTAGTAAGATACTAGTTTGTTTCTAAAAGATTCTGAGGTCGAACATCACTTGAATTATAAAAGGGTTTCCAAATTAAATGATGATTAAAATAATTTGTAATAAAACCAAGTTTCTGTCAAGAGCAATATTATATAAAAATTGGAGTTAAAATTAGATTTAGAATTTCCCGGCATAATTCACTCGTAATATTTTTTTTAGATTTTGGAATCGTGATATAAAACAAAAGTTATAATAACAAAGCCTGAATAAAAAAACGAGATATTAGAAATTGTAGAACGGTTATGAAAACAAAGCTTGAGTAAAAATGCAGATATAGGAAATTGTAGAACAGTTTATAACGTTAAATAGTTCTCTATAGTATAAGAAAAATTATAAGTTAGTGAAAAAATGTCTTTTTTTAAAAAAATTTTACATTGCAAACAAAATCTATCATTGTTATTTTGCAAATTTCACAATAACGTATATTATTATTCCCTATTTGTGTATAGGCTCAACAAAAGTAAATTACACTCAATAGCAAATAAATCGACGCACCAAGAAGCAGCCATCCGATTGCTTTGAAATTTCGTATTCATGATTGTTTTGACCAGATAGACAAATGATTAAATTTTGGTCTCAAATGAAGGAATAGTTTGATATTCAGGGCATCGGAACTGCGCATCCAGCAGATGTATATAAGGAGCAGTTCTTCAACGGTCGTTAAAGCTTTCGATTTGATTACGATTCAGATTGCCTTCCAACTATTTAAAAAAGGCCACGCCGCAAGGTTCTTGCACATTACGAGAAACTGTCAGAGTTTGACAGAGGCCGTGCCATTGGATTGAAAGAGGCCGGTTGGACAGCTCGGAGATTCGCTCGTCATTTGAGTTGAGGCGATGTGGCGTTTCGAAGATGCTGGCAAGGATGGGTGAAAAACGGCAGAGTTCAGCGTCAGGATGGTAGCGGTTGGCATAGGGCCAAAACAGATCGTGAGGACAGAGTGATTGTCCAATCAACTGTCACAGCGCCATCTTCATCCCTATCAACCATCAGACGTTTAACCCAGTGTCCAATATGACCGTCCACAGACGGTTGAGACAGCGAAATCTACGCTCGCACCGACCGTTACATCACATTCCACTCACGCCTGCACATTGCCGAGCCAGATTACAGTGATGCACGGCTCGATCGGTTTGTAAAGCGGCCGACTGGGGACGTACAGTCTTAAGCGACGAATCCCGCTTCCAACTGTATGCTAACTGTCATCGACGACGTGTTTGGAGGCACCCAGGGCAGAGGGGGACCCTGTTTTCGCTATTGCACGCTACACCGGCCCTCAAAAAAGCATTATGGTCTAGAGTGCCATTTCCTTTAATAGCTTGACCCCATTGGTCGTCATTAGAGGTACACTTACTGTATAACGGTATCTTTACGACATCCTAAGACCTGTTTTGATACCGTTCCTTTTGCAGCACACTCGGATGATTTTTCAACATGACAATGCTACACCATATACGGCACGTGCTGCTATGAGCTATCTGCAAGCTTGTAAAACACTTCTTTGGCCTACCAGATCTCTCTCCCCTCGAACATGATGGGAAGGTTATTGCATCTGTCATGGAATGACCTCGTTGAAGCGAATTCGGCAGGAAATACTGGAGGAGATTATCCGAAAGCATTATCGGTCTATGCAACGCCACGTGGCAGCTTGTATCCAGGCCAGAGGCGAGTCAACATATAGGTGCAATGTATAGTATATCAATAGCAAATTACAGCCATTGACACAATGAGATTAAACTCATGTAATGAGATTATTCAAAGAGCAAGAAGGTATAGTTAGTATAGTTATTGAATTTGTTACTGTAACTCTGAAATAAATTATTCAATTGTTCTGAGATTTCAATCATTTACTATTCTGTACATTGTCTTCCTATCCACCAATTTTCGTCTTAATCGGACAACTCGTTCTTGGTGTGCCGATTTTTTTGTTTTAGAGTGTATGATTCAAATTCTGGTAGAACTGTACCCAGAATATCATTAATGTGGATTTCAGTGTGAATCTCAGATCTCTAATTAACAATTGAAGGGGTTGGCCGAATATTTAGGGCGAATAAAACACTTAAAATAAAGAAAGGTGAAAGGAAGGCTGGCTGCCTTTTACACACATCAAGAAATGCAGCCTCACTGCATCGCCCCTCTCCGCACAGCACGAAGAGCTGCCAACTCTCTCCCTCTGGCGGGAAAGAGCGACCGCCGCCAAGTCACTGCTGCTGCCACCACGCGGAGCTAAATCTATCTTGCATTAATGAAGCAAATACTAATGCCATAGCCACAGGAATGAAGAAATGTTTTGACAAAACATTTTTGGAATAAAAGGAAAAGTGTTTAAAGGAAACATTCTTACAATGACATTCTATTGGCTGATCTCAAATGTCACGTCACATCTCATTTTTCCCTTTACGAAAGCCCTTCTTATCTTTCATGTCAAATAGGAAGGACGATCCATCCAGACCCCAATCGATTATATAAGATGAGGAAGTTCAATGTGGATGTTGTGCGATTACACATGATTATGCAGACATGCATATTGTTTCAATAGTGGCAAATCTTTACCAATACCCAAACTCTGCTTTCACTTCTATCTATGAATACCTAGAAACATTAAATTATATTGTTTGAATCAAAATCATTTTATGATATTTATTATTTTAATTTTAAAAAGTAAAATTGATTAATTTTTGGAAAGTTAAAATTGATTAATTTCTAATATACTAATCTGAACATTTCAGATTTGAAATTTCTTTCGAAAGTGAAGTTTATGCACTTGCCCCATATCCTAATTAATCAGAAGCAATTAACATTATAGTAATCTCAATAAGTACTTTCAAGTTATTTTTGAATATATTTTCTGTGAAGTGTTAGTTAAATGTTGATTTCGGAATTTCTTTAATCAATAAGCTGTCCTAAATGAACTCGATCTTCTGAAATACGTATTATGGGTATCACATTCTAACGTACCTCTTCCTGCCAAAACAAGTTTGTGTCACAAACAAAATAAATTGTCATAAAGTTGTGGCATTAAATGATACTCTTTCTGTGCACTTTCATCAAGCTTTATATCTAAATTTAAACGGTAACTCATTTTTTCATTCTAAAATATATTTTGGAAAAATATTTTACTTCTCAAATGCACCTCTGTCCTGTCTGAATTCATTTAACAAAAGCATTAACATCTTTACCGCACACCAACGCATAGCCAAGGTGTACGCTTGGTTTGCATGCGAGGTGTAATTATCTAATTCCCTCCGGACATCTAAGTGCAAAATTAAAAATGAAAATATATCTAATATATGTTCAAACTGTAGCACTGGATCCAATGTGAACGGGGACACATTTGGACCGTTGAAAAAAGAATCCAGCAAACGTCCATTTAAAATCGAGAATAAAACAGGAAAGTAGGAAAATGCGTGAGTAAAAAATTAGTTATACTAATTACATGGATAATATTTGCATCATGGATATTAAATCATGGAGGATATTTCAAAGCCAAAGTAAAATTACAAACATGTCGAAAGAAAAGTGAAGGATTGTTTTCGAAGAATCAGATTTTCTTATTATCGAGATCGTTCAATAAATGTAAGGGAAACCTCTTCATATTCTTTATGAAACTTTTTAGTAAAATAAAACCTTTCAAATCTTTAGGGAAAAAATCGTATTTTTATGTGATTTTCTTTCTGTGTGTTATTAGCAATTATGATATTCTTAGAACCGCCGATTATATTCCAAACGTCCTACAAAAGAAAGCATCCTCTTATTGATCTCAAACGTAAATTTTCTTTTCTTTATTGCGGTGGAGAATTATTAAAACTAATGCAACTGGTTTCAAAATGATATGATTCCATTAAAGAAAAGACAAATTAAAATTTATGACTGGTTATTTCTCTGCCCTATTTTTCTCGTGTACAAGTTAGGGAACTTCCATCTTTAAAACTATATTAAAGGGAATACGGCACTGAAATTTTTTTCTGTTTAACAAACTTTTAAGAATACTGAGAAAACATGCGTGCTTTGAAATGTGCTGCTTGTCCTTCTCGTTAAAATTTCTCATTTAATATCTTGAGGAAATGGGTACGTTCCTTTAAAAATATGTTTCGTTACTTCGGTTTCACAGGTTTCTTTCGGTTGTTTTTTTCGGTTAACACTGAAGAAAAATTTAATGGATACTCAGTGACATATTTTAGCATTTATTTTCACCATTTTTTAAGGAAACTAAAACGATAATGGCATTTCTTTAGAAACTTAAATGCATTGCTTAATTTTATAGAGAAACCATGAATATTCTATAGACAGGTATGCCAAATCAACAACTCTTGTCCCTTTAAGCTGATGATTCATTTTCCTTCATCGAACCTTGAATAATGGTTTCTCTCGTAAGATCCGTTAGAAAGTTTTTACATGTTTCTGAATTCGTCGCTGAAATGACCATTGGAGTCGTCATGAGTGGACTCGCCTTGATGTTAATCCTATATATAAATTTAAACGCACCGTTTCGTTTAAGATAGATAATGCTTGATATCATCGGCTTTTGATTCATTTTTCATATTTATAATATACTGTACATAAGTGTATGGAAATACATTTCTTGGGGAAATTCGGGAAATATACAGATAATCAAAGGTTTAACTTAATCCAAAACTCTAATTTTTGTAAATATTTTTTAAATATTTTTTCAATGAATTCGCCAAAGGCACAAATTAAAAATCATTGATATCATTGATCATTGATATAGGTGCGATGCATGGTATATCAACAGCAAATTATAGCCACTGACACGATGAGATTAAACTCAAGTAATGACATTATTCAAAGAGCAAAAAGGTATAGTTGAAATAGTTGTTGATATAGTTGAAAAGATTATGATAGCTTTCTGTAAAAGTTCTTGAAAAGGAAATTGGAACAAATCATCACATTAATGTCTTAAAAGCGCTAAATAATCTAAAGAATTCTCAAAAGGCAATGCTTATTTTAAAAATAGGAACTTAAATTTCATAAAATGATTCTCTTGTACTTTAAATATTTACTATTAAGTTTATATTAGTATCTAGATGAACTATAAATTCTTGAATTTTAAAGCATCCATTCATCTGCTATCAAACAAGTAAAAAGTTTCTTTCACTTATTCTACATTACCAAATACACGATTGAAATTTTAATTTTTAATCTATATATGTAAATAATTTTTTTTGATTTTTGGACACAGTAGATGTGTTTAATTAATTGAATTTCTTAATCCTTTTTAAGGATTCTACCTTCAAATTTTCAAAATTATAATTAATATTTAATCTTGCATGATAATCACTTCCTTGCGTTAGTTGGATTTTCATTTTATTTCCTTAATGACGCTAAAACATTAAAATGATTCTATGTATAAATAATTTTTAATATATATAGATTAAAATGATCGATAAAGAAAAAATACTTTTTTCATAATTTGTAAGAATATAAATTAGAATTCTGATACGATCAAATATGCCGTATATGTAAAGTGCAAGTCATTATATTCATTCTCCTACGGATAAATATTAATGTTTGAATCTTCCTCTGCATCTGAAGGATTTGGATTATTTAAATAATTCTTACTATTTTTTAATGTAATTCAATTTTCCAAAAAGAAATTTTTAAAATTTTTCAAACACAAACGGAATAAATAATGTAAACTGATTCCTTGATTAAAAGAACGAGAATATAAATAGGATTCTATCAAATAAGTTGTTATTTTAAGTTTGTTTAGTCATATTTAAATTTTACTGCAGAATCTGCAGGCAATTTTTTATTTTAAAGTGTAAAATTTACTTAACTTAGATATTAATATATAAAGAAAAAACATTTTTGTACCCCTTGACTAATTTCGAATTGATATTTAAAATTGCTCTATTTATTGGATTTAAACTGTTAAGACTTCTCTTGTTCTGTCTTCTTACTAATAAAATCAAAAAGAATCAAAAATGAAATAAATTCTACCAAGGATTGAATTAGTACAGAAATACGATCAGAAAGTTGTCTATGACTTGAGCGCTGCGTTCATCGACCATTTCAGCGTTGCTAGGCAACGCTGGCATTTGAAATGTGCAATACAAGAAATTTCAATTTATCAGAAAGAGTTACTGTGTTCTCTTAAAAAGTATATCTCCCTCCACAGCTAAAAAAAGTATGAAAAAAAATCACAGATGTGTCAAAGCAATTAAATTTAATCGGGCTTTTCAAACCGAAAATGTTTCACGTGTTCAAGAAACAAGAATATTAACTAAATAGTATTTATTATCTAAAATTTTAAAATAAATTTTTTCACATCTCTTGACGAGAGTGAGTGTATTTGGTATCGGAATAAAAATCATCAATTTTCTAAAATGATTACTAATATTTCAAAGGGAGTTTTTATTCTTCTTCATTCAATTTAAATAAATGAATCGAGCACGAATCAGTAATTTTTAATGTTAATGGCAAGTGAAGCTTCGAGCAAATTGCCGGAAATACCATTGCATTCAAATTCTTAATATTATCCAAGGCAATAGCAAGTAAATAGTTAACATACTGAAGCCGAATTTAATTTCAAAACTTAACTAGTATATGAATAATGGAATTCCTTAGAGAAAACAAAAGTTGTATTTCAATACTTTCTTTTCTTTACTTAATTCGTTACAGATATAAATTTATTTTAAGAATCTATTCAACAATAATCAGCTTATACTTTCGCATTTCTAAATTCTTCAGATAACTTTGAAGGTTTTTCTATAAAATTACGAAGTTGTTTTCAGTCCGAATCGAAAGGTTCGCTGCAACGGCTTTGAAACCACCCCGCGGATCGTCGGATATCGGAATGAAAAGGCTTCCTCGTGATTTCATGACAGTGCAACTTCCACAAAGTGTAAATTTGGATTTCAAAATTGTCATTTCATTTCAAATAGAATAGAATTGAATAAAAACTAATTTTGATAAATAAACAAATTCTGCATGCAAAATATTTGTGTCACTTTTCACAAATATTCAATATAACTTGCTTTAAAAGTATTTTTAGTATATTAAAAAAATAAATAAAAAATAATATAATTGATAACGCCAAACTTATCGAAAAAATGTATTTTACCTCATTTTTGTACAAAAAAAGCAATCAAATTACTACAGTTCATAATTTTTTTTTCATTATCATTGTTTCATTCATGCGAAATAAATCTATATTGACATTTATTTCGCATGCATGAAAAATATTAGTTTCTCTTATTAATATCAAACCAGTATTTAATAACTTTTAAGCATTTTTAGTAACAAAAAAGAAATTAAAAAATTAATATTTTTTTCTGTTCTTATCATAACCCAAAGTTAAATGACTGCAGAAAAACTTAAACGAAAGAGATTAGTCATGCAGAAAAAAAAACTATTGCATTGTAATTTGCAAGGAATTAGGTTTCAAATATAGAGACGAAACTGTTCTTTCAGGGGAAAAAACTGCTTTAGAGCTATGTTGAAATATCATACTATACAAACGCAACAATAGAAGCGCCAAATATTTTGAATGACATTATTTCTTTCAGGATATATAAAATTATTGTTCTTTTTTCTGGAATTTAATGTTAATTCTATTCCTAAAGTAGAAATATGTAGTTGTTTTCTCAATATATCACACGAGTAATGCCACTAGAGTTTTGAAGATTTACAGTGTGTTCATTAGTCTTTCCCCATAATAAGGTCAGAGAAATTAAGAAATGGAAAAAATAATTACTACAAAACCACTGAAGAAAAAATTGCATAGCATTTTGATGTCTCCTCGAATCATCTATTCCCAACGTTACGCACACCTTGATTAATTACTTTACTTTCGAGTTCTCATCACCGCCACATCCCATCGTGAGATTCCTTAATCCGTAGTAAAGGAGTCTCTATTGATGTTATTTTAAGGACAAATCAAATGACTTGAATCCACTGAATAATATCTTCAGAGTTCATTTTTAATTTTACCTTTCAGGCTACGCTATAGAAGTATTAATTTAAAACAAAAAGGAAAATAAAGCATATAAATTTATAGTAACTTGTAATAAAATGTATGCAGCTCTTTATCATGATAATAATTTATTCAATGCTATGCGTGGTTCAGTTTGAAAAAAGTGTAAAAATGACAAAATGAAAAGAGCAGAAAAAAAAGTACCTGATGAAGTTATAGTTTTTATGCTGACGAAGTTATAGTTTTATGCTTTTCCCCTGCCCCACCTATATAATTCGAGTCCTGAATTATATAGGTGGGGCAGGGGATGATGAATTCTCCTTCATTATTCCTAGTGGGTCTTTTGGTTTTGTTTTTTCGGCACAACTAAAATAACTTTGGTGTATCAGTGTGCGTACATGCAATACCGACTAAAATTCTCTCCAATGTAGAAAAAGACAGGAAAGCTAATATTAATTACTTAATTAATGTAATATTGCAAAAACAAAACAAAACTCATCTTCATGCAATTTTATTTTCGTTCAGCTAGTTATAAATGAAATATATTAAAACATTATTTATACTCTCGTTGATTTTAGCCAGCACGCGGTTCATGTAAATTAAAAATGTTTTATACTTTTTACAGGGCAGTAATGTATGTTTTGAAAAGTCACAGAAAGATTGATTTTGCATTCAATTATACTGGATACTTGATATTCTTGCTCTGATGCCTTTCTCTCCTTTCATAATTCATCGGATGAAAGAATCGTAACCCATTAAAAACTAACATTATTAATAGATGCCAGATAAAAATAACGCATGAATTAATTTTAAATATTTCTAATCTACAAAAGATAGAATCAAAAATTTTGCATCTAAAGTAACTTGAAGTCAATTACTGAGATATCAGTTTCTGAGAATGAATTAGTTATAAAATTCAGATGCCAAATAAGAATTATTGACTCGTTCAAAAAGCGGAATGATAATTTTTCTGACGCCACAAGGACAATCTGTTCGTGGTGAGATAGAGTGCCGATAAATTTAAAATGAATAACCGAATTGAACAAATTTCTCCCATAAATTCTTATTTGCTCGATTATAAAATCGTTTATAAAAAAATTCTTATCATTATAAAAGGAATTTCTTTAAAAAATCTACTATTTAAAATTTATGATTGTTAGTATTTTCATTCTCAGAGATGCGCCAAATTCCAAATCTAAAATAAGCATTCCTTAATGAAACTACAATGACGCCTATCAAAGAGACACATTTGTAGGTGTCTCTTTGATAGGTGTAGTAGTAGAATTATTGCCTCAGTTGTCAGAATGCCTGCACTTAATATAAATGCTACCACTTTCATGTCCGTGATCTGACATTTAATTTAGAAATCCTGTTCCATTCTGTGATGGTTAATAATATTGCTAAAACTACACATTTGAGTAAATTAGTTGTTTGATGTGACAAATCACAATGCTTGCTACTTCAATTTGATCGCCCTGATTGGCCTGGAGGCCGTTGAGCAATTGATGAAGGAGTGAACCAACATGCCCGTCATTTGGAGAGGCGGCAACGGTAGGAGTTTCAATATGATCTCGTTGAAGGGGTGTTTTATGGTATGAAGGGCTTTCGCTTTGAAATATATTTGGGGCTCCTTTATGTTTATACACTATTTCGAGAGGGCTCTATCAAAAAAGGATATGATTTCATGATTCGCCATTAGTTCAAACTTTAACTTTTATGATGCATAAGTAAAATGGTTCTTATCCATGAAGTTAAATGAGAAAACTTTAGTTATAAATGGCCATAAAATATCCTGGAAATTCGTCATCAGAGTTTATGAGCCAGACTATATTTATGTTTAACCCTTTGCAGTCGTGTGATGCCTCTCACTCAGTATTCAAAATGGTGCATCATTTTGACGTTTTGTTTATTTCTCAATTGTGATTGTTAAGAACGAATAGAGTAAAAAGACGTAGATTAACCTTTCGGAAAAATTCACCTCAAAGCAATTATAAAAATTTATTTTTCGGCACAATCGACAAGCCCTTATATTAGGTGAATAATTGTGCATTGGATTATTTTTTCCGAGTGTGCAGAATAATAATTAAAACGGGTCTTATTTCTTATAAATGCTGTTTCCAATATTAAATTTGTACCGATTTGCCTCGCTGCATATATACATAAGTGGAAAAAAGAATAAACATAAGAACATTTTATATTTATTCTTTTTTATTTTATTTTTTTTATTTACTTTTCAGCTTTTGTTTCTTCCTCCCTTCACTTTTATTTTCATTTTTTTTCATGTTCATCACTCCCATTTAATTTTCCTCTTTATTTATTTCGGCATTCATAACAATCACAATCTTCCCTATGATTTGTATAGCACGCATTGCTTTAGTGTTCTCAAAATGTATGTCACAAAGAAACATGAACAGAAAGTACAAAGCTCAAGAAAAAAGACCGTGTAAAAAAAATTGAGAGAAAGCTAGAGATAACTATTTTTACAGATACCTTAATTAGAGGAGGAGGTTTGTATTGACCAATAAAATCGGTGCGATAAATTTAATCTTTTTATTATTATATTTATTATCATTATTATTTTTTGATATTTTTGGAAAAATGAGAAAAAGAAAAAAGTAAATTAAACCGATTCCCTTTTATAAAAAGAACCCAAAGTAAATAAGTGAAAAAGGAAATTGAAAAAGACAAAATATTTTTTAGTAAAAAAAAAATGCTTTAGTGATTTTTTCAACTAATGTACTTTTTGGTTTCGTTATGTCGTGTAGTATTCATGACAAGCGTAGAATGAATGGGGAAAAAAGCGGAAGGGGGAGGGTAGGAGGACACGATAGCAAGGGAAAAAGCCCATGGAATATTCGTTACAAGGAAGGGATGGAAGCTTCTAATAATCTGTTTGCCGTCCCTCCCAGAAAAATACAAACATACGTTCATACAGAAAAATACAATACACAATAAGGCAATTTACACCCTCTACGCATCCCTCTTCGAAATGGGCAACGACCTCCAATCAAATGACTCTTAATGTTTTCCCTTCGAGAGTTGCCATCAGAAGAGAAATGATTAAAATTATTCAGTCCGAAATTACGAACCGCATTTCCGTTTCTCAAGAAAAGAAAAAGAAATGTACTTTTCCCCCCTCGGTCTTTTCGATGCCCGTCATAATTTTTTATTACAATGAAACCTTTTTTTTAACGATAATGTAGGAACATAGATAAAATATTGATATAAACTAGCTATTCTTATAAGCAGTTTGAACGTTTTAAGTCATAATTTTGAGCTTTAAATTATTAGATAAAAGTGGTAAAAAATTAGAGAAAAATTTAAAAATTTAGAGAAACGTGGCTAGTCCGAAATGAGTAATGTCTAATCTATGAATAAAAAGGTTCTGCAGTTATCACTTAGCTAAATTTTTATTCTCCCAATGTTCTAGCTCGTACAATAGCAATTTCCACCGACGATTCTCCCCCAAAAAGTTTATTGATAAAATTTATAGAAAGTTTTTTAGGATTTAATGTGTTTCCTCCCAGGTTTGATTTCCTTCTTTTGGATATAATGAGATTTGAATTGCTGTTTAAAATCAGCAATTATAAAACTCCCTCTTTTATTTTGATATGATTTTAATGCACTAAAACTTTCCCCAATAAACGCTGTACAAAATGGTATAAATATCTCCAATATCCATTAACTATTTCTCGATTTTTTGTGGTTCCGACATGCAGACGCTTTCGGGAGACTTCATTTTAACTACGTATAAATACCTATATGTACAGAGAGAGACCGACAGATTGCACCAAACCGGTTTAAAACGGTTACTGAGTTTAATTAATTAAGAAAATAATGGCTTAAAAATAATTTTTTTTGTGTGTGATAACTTGAAATTTGTGATCGTAATTTTTTTTAAAAATCATATATTGTATTTCCTTTACCCAATTTTTGTTGAACTTTTAGAAATTGGCCCATTATAATAAATGATACTGTCTGATGTCATAATGCAAAGTGTATTCACGAACTGTATGACGGTGAGAAAATGTGTCGCATAAAGATGCCTCCTTAATTACTACACCAAATGCCGCAGAACATGAGTGGCATGCTAAAATGGGATCCCACAACGTATATGATACATGTACTTTCTTGACATAGTGCCATTTCTCATTACCTAAGCAGAAGACCTTACTGTGTTGTTTCAATAGGATAAGCAGAGATTCTCCGTTCGAATTTGATCCTTTGTGCTACGTTTCTCTTTATCACAATATACTTAATTAAAATTTCCATAAATATGGCATTTCCAATGTTATATATTTGCTTTAAAATGTTATTTGTTTTTGATTCATGTTCCAATAAATTAAAAAAATATTTCAAAATATTTTCACATTATTAATTTTAAACGATACATGAATAAATATTTATATTATTTAATCTTGCAGAATTTTAATTGTATATTAAATCATTAATTTCATATACTGCATTCATCTTATTTGTTTCAGAATCTTCAAAATAAAAGGTTTTACATTTATTGAATAAATAAATAGGAATTTGTTTTTTTTTTTACTTTCTTTTGACTTGTTACTATGTCCAGGTTTAAATAATGAAATTATCAAAAGATAAGTATTTACAATTAAAATTATCTTTTTGAATTTAGGTGCATAGAGAAAGAAAAGATTTTAAATGAAAGTTTCCGACTTGCAACATGTTGGAACATTCTGTATTTTAGATTTTTGCAAGTTTCAAACTATACTTAAAGGATATTTTGTATTCTATCTTGAAAACTACTTTGTTTTAAATTTCAAACTATAACTTTCAAAACTTCTTAAATTCTTTAAGCCAAAATAATACTTCAAGTATTTCAAAACTCCATCGACTTCTTTATCATTTCAACTTAACTGCATTCATTACAAACCATTGACAGATTCCAAAAGGTTTACAATGGGTCATCAGTTTATTATACAAAAAAATAAATGAAATAATATTAATAAAAATATATTTATCAAATAAAAATCGTTAGCTTCTACCTTTTAATAATATTTTAATTGAAATAAAAATGCCAGCAGTTATAAAATGACAATAAAAGAATCGTCTGCTAAATGTCTCTTGACAGATTTAGAATATGATATTTACCCTCCCCCTTGATTATTCGCTAATAATCAAACAGCAAATAAGGGAAATAATCATTGGATTTAAAGTAATTTATACTGTTCAAGTCCTCAAAATACTTGAAGGCATTTCTACAGTTCTACTAATGTAAGAGGATTTTTACTAAGATAGCTGCCAGCTTTTATTACGCATTTCATGATTAGAATAATGGCTTGGACAAATAGAAAACTGTATTCTATCTCTCTGTTTGCGAGTAATAATATTGGTTTAAAACTTTTTGTTTGAAATTGTCAATAATTGCGATAAATATATTCTTTTCCTTTATTGGTAATAAAAACTTTTTCATTCAATTTTCAAAGAAAATTTCGAATTATATTTTTCAGTTTCCTAATCAAAATTAATGTAAATTATAAAAATTTGAATGCCGATAAATTAGGTATGAATGCAAAAGAAGCGACACCTTTCAATGAAATTCTATTTATTTTGAATAATACAAAAATACTTATAATCAGCATAACCGACATATATATCGAATTTTGACACATTCAATTGAGTATTTTCAATTAAAGGCTAACATAAAACATCCTTTTAAAATTATGGTCTTAAGGAGAAAGGTTGATATTATATTTCTCTCTACAAATCAAAGCCCTTATCTTCGAAAATTCATGACAAATTAAAAATTTATTATTTTCACGATTCATTCAGGGGAACATACTCGACATGCGAGAGTTATCCAGAAAAATCTTCAAATTCCATGCATTACTCCTCGCTTGATGAGTATCAAAGAGATGGCTTTCAATAAAAATCCACTTAAATAATGCGATGCTGGAATCGATTTGATTATCATTAAGTCATTTTGCAAGGATAGTTGTTTAATGTGCATTGCTTTCGATCGATTCAATAAGAAGCAGCAGGTTTTCAGGCGTACGGGCATAAAGAGCGATCGAAGCGTTTCGAAATCAGGGCTAGATTATGTTTTGACCGCAGTGTTATTTAATCGTACAATACTGCGACCTGAATATGAATACATTTGTTAATGATTTTTTACAAAATTTCAAAGTACCAAATTTTGTACAAAATTTCAAAGTACCAATTTAAATCCTTAAAATATTAATCATATTATATAAATATAATTTTCGTTTCCAATATGAACTTTGAAAAAATGCTTTCCGTGTTTATTATTTGTTTGCAAATTTTATTAATAATATATTTATAGCTTTTTTTAAAATTAAAACTAAAATTTAAAGATAAAGCTCATTTGATATTTAAATCTAAATAAATGTGAAGCTCATTTTAAATTCGGGGATATTTTTTTAAGAATTTAATATCGCTTAATACCTAATGTATAGCAAAATTCCTTTTAAAATATGTGATTTTTAAATCTTAGGGATTTACAGGCGAAAAATTATCAATAACATTTTTCACTTACGCATTTTTTTAAATCTGAGATTTTTAGTTTAAAATGAAAAAAGAAATATTTTCTTAATTAAGTAGGCATCCTCCCAACAAAACATTCGAAAAGGAAAATAATAAAAATTCTTTCTTTGCATTGGCTCAGAATCCGAAATGCCAACAAAACAAAATACACACGTAATTAATTTCTTCCGGTAATCATTAGCTGTTTTCCTCCAGCTTAGTGATAATATATAAAACATTTTCATGGTCTTTTTTCATCTGGAAGACGAAGAAAAAACTTACAAAAGAATTCAAAGCCAGTTTCATTAGATAAATAATAAACAACTTCCCCGACGGAAACTCCTACGCTCTTAGTTTTGTTATCCAATTTTTTTCGGTAGAAAGAGATTCACAAAAATTATTTCTCGTAATTGTTTGTCCACTCTCTTTTTATCGATCGCTTAGCGCTCTCGGGCAGTGAAATCATCAGATGACGTGACTTCGCGCAGAGGGTCTCCCATTCAGCCATCCAAGCGAGAGCTAATTGTGGATGGGTTTTTTAAAAAAGTAATATTTTGTTCAGTTAATTTCTTTTTGTTCTACATTTGATTAGATTAAATTTGCTTTTTAGATTCTTATCGAATAAGATTTAAAATTCCGGTGTTCTCAAATAATGGATTAAAAATAGCTTGCTTATATAATGCGTTTAAATTTTATCTCAAGATATTTAAAATAATAATAATAATAAACTTTATATTTTGTATTGGGCCTACGCAACTCATTTTTTCAAATATGTTGATAAACGTCAAATTTATAAAGATAATTTAAATTAATATGTGTTAGAGTTTTAAAGTTCAATTTAAAATAATTTGATATATAAGATATTATTTTTTATTCTCGACATTTTTTTTCACAACACTCGGCTATTTAAATTAGCGTAACATACCGATGTTTAGATTCCTATACGATTTTCAAAGGTTCAAACCAAATTCATTTATCTGAAATAATTGGGGAAAAATGTTTATTTTCATATTCTGGCCGCTATATAATAATAAGAAAAATTTATTCAACAAAAGACAACCTAAATTGATCAACGAAATATTATATAAATTATGCTATGCAGTTATCATTTAAGCTTCATGGATTTTCATAATAAGTCTTATATATATATATATATATATATATATATATATATCAAACTAAGCATAAAAAATATAAAAAAATGCAGAAGGATTCTTATTACAACTTCTCAGGTCGAAGTGAAAAAATATAACATTTTTTAACTCAATTTGGAATTGAATATGAAAATCAAAATGTTTTAAGATTTGATTTAATGAATGAAGTAACCTCTATATTACTTCATTCATTAAATCAAATGTTATGAAGTAATATAGCGGTGGCTTTGTTTCACATAAAAGAAATAATCAATATTTAGTGCGCAGAATGTCAGCCTTTATTCGAATGCAGAATTTAAAAAATACATTGTGATACCAAATGCAAAATTTTACTATTATTTGAATCGAATTCAGACTGAATATCTCGGCATTTTGCATAAGGGATGATAGCGAACGCAGTCTGAAATGCCACAATGCTCTATCGAATTTCTCTCAACTTGTTTTATGCCCGGAAAAGATTGCACTGGCTTTTTTTATCGGTTTATTTTAAATATTCATGTAACTTTCTTTATATATTTTTGACATGTTTTATTCTTATATCACATCACTGTATTTATATTAATACACTCTGAATCTGCGAATAGTATAAATATTTGTATATGATATAAATATACTCTAAATATGTGCATAATCTAGAAGTTTAAATCCGAAATTTTTATGAGTTACTAATGATTGGATATACCAGTGGATTCTGTGAAATAAAAAATAGTAATGTTGAATATGTATCATGAATTGTAAAATGTAAATTTGAGATTCAAAAAATATTTATAACTATTTTTGATTTTGGATCTGAGATTAAATGCAGTTGTTCTTGTAAGAAAAATGTATGTCTTTGAAGTATTTCGCAAATAAAATCGTTATAAATTTCTCTAAAACCAATAAACTGTAGATTTAGTTTTTCTTACACAAATAAAAAGGTATAAAGTATTTATTAATATTATAAAAGTTGGAACTTAAAAAAATTATATACATATATATACAAACTTTACGGAGTTTGTTAGTCTTTTTTTAAATTCCAAATAAAATTTTTGTTTTCCAATTTCCCACTATCTTTATATCATTTTATGGAACAAGAGAGCAGCGCTGAATTAGAATTCTGAGTTGTTTCATTCGCGTTATCTACGTTTCTGTAAGTTGTGTTCTTTTAAAAATTTCACAACGTTTAAATTGCAGGGTATTTTTTTAGGAAAATAGGACTAAGAGAGTTTTAGTTTGTAATGATGATTTCTCAGTTCTGCATATAAGGAAGTATTTTACTAAGCATGAAAATTAACTTAATTAGTTGTAAAATAATGAATTTTATGCTATCTTTCAAGAGTTGAACTTAATGAGAATAAAAGTTTTTCGCAAGAATTCTTAAATAATCTTATTTATGCGAGTGTTCCTTAGTTTCATGAAAACTTTTACTAATGGATAAGCACATAAAAAATGTGTATGTCATTTTTCTGTAAAGGGCAGAATAGTACTTATTATATAATTCAGGAGATTTTACTTCAGGAGATTTTTTTAACTTATATATTTGACAATTCTTATATCCATGCTCTTTCAATGAAAGAGTTACCTATATTATATTCCCTTTTTTGAAACTTAAATGCAACTCTAATTAATCCTGAAAATATTGAATGTCTATTAGATCTTTTAAATACCTGATTACAATGTAATTAATCTTGAAAAAATCAAAGTAACCCAACAGTTTAAGATAATTATGTCAATTTTATTTCTAACACTTTTGTTATATCTTTATAAAACTGTAAAAATATAGACAATTCAGTGGCCAGAAACCTGGCAATATAGATTTAGATAATGATATGCGCCACATGTATGATGGTTTATGTTTGAAAAATTAAGTAATTAATTTAATAGAATTCTAAGTTGTTGTTTTGGTCGCGTTACTGTAAGGTGTGTTGTGAATATTGCTGGCAAAAAAGTGACGTGAATCGAACCATTGTATCCATGGACAGAGGAAACGGAAGGTATCGTATCCAAGAGAAAAAGACGCAACTTTGAGTTGAGAGGTTATTCGCTTTCCACGTAAGCTCCGGACGATAGCTTTACAGTAAAATCAAGATCCTGCTGAAAAGTAAGAATGAATGAACGCTCATTACTAGTCGGAATAAGACATCCATTTTAAAATTCCCCTTTCTCTTCCTTTCCCTCAGCTACAACGTCGTCATTCTGGTGGTGACCTACGTCCTGCCCATCACCTCAATGACGTTCACATATTTCCGAGTCGGCCGAGAACTGTGGGGCAGCCAGAGCATCGGGGAATGCACTCAGAAGCAGATCGAAAGTGTCAATTCTAAAAGGAAGGTAAATATAACCAGGATTTCTTTACAACCATTAAGACTGCGTGGCAAAAATATCGTGCAATGCAAGACAGATTGCATTTTCTAAAACTATCTCTCTATGAGAAAAACGCTAACGTTCGAGCCCCGAAAACCACACTTCTTGTTCACTGTCGGAAGGAAGCGGTCAAATGCAAACAAACCATCGTGAGTATTTCATACTTTTTCATTGAACGTTTTTACAACTGCTCTGGAGTCAATGCTTCACTTGAGTGATTCCAAGTAAGTAATTATTAAGTGTTCATGAACAATTGAATATTCACAGCAATTTAATAACAAAAATGGATGCTCATATCTTCCAAAGCGATTATCTAACAAAGATGATTGTTACATTATCTTAAGATTTAAAATAATTATTTTTCAATGGCATCAATTCCTTTTCCTTAAATTTCGGGGCCATGGGGAACTGGTGGTTACGGTATCGACATCGAAGACCCAATTCCGCCAAAGAACCGTCGCGTCTGGTGTACCTAAAATCCCTGAAGGCCAAATGTCCTTCCACTGGTGTGGCGGGAAAGTTGCGAGTAGGAGTACCAGTTCAGTGGTCGTCCTCGTCATCTGACCATTGTTCAAAATTTTGCTTTAAGACGAGACATTAATATAATTGAGCTAAACTTCCACCTGAATTTAAGTAACATTTTCAAATTCAATTCGATGCTCAATAGATTCGGCTTTTAAATTTTATGAGGGAATTAAAATGTATTCATCCAAATATTCAAATGCCTGCTTTTGTCAGTTATTAACACAGCAATAGAATTTTCACTTCCGCTTTTATTTCGCAATTTTTAGAAAACTGATTCAATCGAATTCATTTTTTAAAACATCAAATAATAAGGTGAACTAAATATATACTTTTATATGTAAAAGTAACGTAACTGCAGAACAATGTACCAATAATGAGAATGTAAACCATGAATAGATGAAGCAATTGAAGAGCCTCATTTCTAAGATTTTCCCGAAATATTTGGCGCAATAAACAAGGACATGTAATGGAATATTGTTCTTTGGAGATTTTCAAATGGGCCGTAACATAGAGGGGCCATTTGTAACATGATTTTAGTTGAATTCAGTTTTTGAGCCGTTTCAGAGCTTAGCAGACTTGATTATTTCAAATATATACATTATATTCTTTCACCACGTGAAGTTTCATCCCTACACCTTCTGTGAATACCAAGGGATTAAGTGTGAATCACTGGAAACACTATTGATCTCCTATTGACTGGCATAAACATTTTGCGATTATCCTGGCGAATAACGCCTCAGGGGAAGAGTGCAAGGTTTGCGCTTGCACAGGCCGGTCCAGGTATGCCTCAGAAACCTTGAAATGTTGCGAGTAACTCTTAAAGAGTGAAGTGCATTCCCATTTGAAGTCCCAATTCTTGTTCGATTACAAGAAATCAATGCTTTGTTTTTATTTATTTGAGAATTGAAATTTCTCTCATGACAGCTTCTGCTAATTCCTATCATAAAAGTTTAAACAACCACGATTCTTTCAGCTATAATGATGAATTATGAGTTAATTTTGATTGTTTTTCTGTCAAGGGATAAGGGATTCTGTCAAGGGATAACAATACATCTGCCAGGTTAATCGATTTTCAAATGATAATTGGCAATTGAGATGAATCATGGACCCTTCCCATTGTGCCGGGGGTGCATGATTGTGAATGAAAGGGACACGTGATGAATTTCCATTCGGCATGATGATGATGATTTGTGATTGGATGAGGGACCAGATCGTTCCAATTACTCTTAATTTTCTGTAGTGAAAAGGTGTGCGACGTCCCGATACAGTAAAGTGCATTCCGATATGAAGCTCTTTCCACAGCTTATAAATAATTAAAATAAATCACGTAGAATGCAAAGAATTATCAAAAGACCATCTATTCAAAAATATATTTCATATGCATGTGTGCTAGATTGAAAAAAACCCTCAGAAGTCAGTGTAAATAAAATAAAGCAGAGGGAAAAGCTAAAGTAGCGGGCGTTAAAAGAGAAAACGAGGAAGGTCTGATGAGCAGAAAAGAGCTTAAGAACCTGCATAATATTACACCACAGTATCAGTATCAAAGAAACATAATTAGTAAGTAATAAAATTTTCCAAATATAAGACGTTGAAACTTTGATAACACAAAAATAAAAATAAAATTTATAAAAAAACTAAGAAAATAGAAGAATATAAAGATATAAATACAAACTAAATAAATAAATGAAAAAAATAAATAAACACAAAATTAAACATATTCGTTGCTTCAGTCTGACTAGATTCCATGATCAGGAACAAAACGATAAGAAAAGATTTCTTATTGAACTTTTTCGCACTCACGAAATTCAGTGTACTTTTAACAGCGCTAGATATTCTCAATGCATACTTTGAAGGGATCCGGCAATGGTGGAGTTCCGTTTAAAGTTTGCAATTGTTAAAAAAAGCATTAATATTTCAAGTACTAAGAGGAAATCGGTCATCCAAACATTCTATTTTAATCCATTGCTGATAGAAAAAAAACCACATTCCGTTTCCTTTTCTGCATATAAAATTCGGCCGCTTGATGCAATCTGTTGAAACCTGGTGGACTAAGAGGTTTGTTACAAGTATTTCATTTCGACACTTCCTAGCCTAAGATTTGAAAACATAAAAGTCAGTTTGTTTCATGGTTCACTGCTTTGGGATTAGCATTTCACTCGAATCCTTTTACACCTTGAAAAGAATGGTTGGTTGTGATTTAAATACACTGTCAAGTACCTTGTATGGAAATTCATACATCAACTCTCCAATAACTCTTAGAAAACCACAGAATGCTTTGTTTCGATACCATCGTCGAAGTGCCCTTTCCGCGCGGCCATCGGGCTCCTTTCCTGAGAACTCTCGACACAGTCAGCGATCTGCAGGGCGGGCGATTCTGCCTCGATTGCCCGGCGCAGGAGGTGAGCCGTCCGAGGGAATGGGCCGCGCACACGACGGTTTGCTGCTTTGGAGCGTCGAGAAATGATGTTTGTACATTCAACTCTCCGAGAAAAGACATAAACGAACTTTTTAACTTTAGCTCGTTTGTTTAGGATTTAATAAGAAAATTTGCTATTTGTCTAAACACTATTTATCTTACAGTCATTAAATGTAGCCCTTATAAGAATAAAACTGCTCTTTGGGAAAAGTATATTTAGTAAGTTTTCTCTTTATAAGAATATTTTATGCGATTTTTGAAATAAAGAGAGGGCATACTGCAATCTAAAAAGTTGACCTGTTAAACAAAACCTGCGGATTTTTAAATCCAAACTAAGATTTAATCAAAAACAGTCTCAGATTCAAGACAACGCATTTTTTTCTTCTTCAATCAACCTGCAGCACATTTGCGTGTGCAATGGCATTTCTTTGCAAGAAAATCAAATACAAAAAAAAAAACTCTATTCGAGCAATTTTTGAATAGTCTGACTGCAATGTCACTTCAAAAGAAATAAGATAAAAAAAAACGCGTAACACAGTATTTAGAAACTGCATTAAAAAGGTATTCTTTCATGAAAATTTTGTATTAAACAAATACTAATTCTTAAAAGATAATTGATAAATATTCTCAACAAAAATAATAACGATGTTTAAAACTATTTTATAAAAAACAAATTCACCAAACTACTTAAAATTTCTGAAATGACATTTTTTCTGTATTTGCATGCCTTTTAGTCAATGAAGGTCTTGATTTTCAAGAATATTTCCTGTTTTCTCTTAACTGACTTGTTTTGAAACGTTATCAACGTTTAACAAGAATTTATTTTGGGAAACAAAGTTTGGCCTTGTTTAAAAATATATTAATTATGTCAAATGAAAAGAATCTGGCCAGAAAATCCCTGAATGTATGTTTGAATTTTCATCAATTATATTGATATAAATACAAAAAAAGAAAGAAAAACTATGCTGAAACCCTTGAAATAAACAAGAATTTATTCCTCTTACATAGGAACATCGAAAATGATTTTGTTGGAGGTATTTATCCTTTTCAAAAAAAACTTAGATTTTTTTAAAATATATTAACTGCTTAAAAGGATTTCCAATTAATATTCGAAGAAATAAGATTTATAATTGGATATATCTGAAGTTTATCTAATTAAAGAACTCGTTACGTATATTTATTTCTAGCATTGAAAGCAAGTAGATTAAATTTTTATTGTGTAAAAAAATTATTATTACTTCTTATTTTCAAAAGTATTTTTTCTATAAAAGTCAGAAACAATATCGTTCTACAATTTTTTTTTCTCTAAGCTATAATCACATTTTAGAATAAGTATTTTATTATGCTGCATTCAATAATCCTTTTTTTAAAATTTAGAATATTTAATTTCCGAATCCGAAATATGATTATTTTTATGCGTGACTTGTTTTGTAATTTATTGTTTGTATTTTAGACAGAAGTTCTCAAATTCAAATAAAAAAATGCATTTCAGTCACAAGGCAGCCGAGTCATTATTTCAAGGCAAAATACTCTCTCCATTTACGAATGAAGGAATTCCATTTTGCAGGATTATGTCGCTATTTTGTAAATAAGAAGATGCAACAATACCTTGCATCAGGAATAAAAGAGAAGGACGAGAGAATTGCCTGTGCACACGGTTACAAATAATAGCAGATGCCGAAGAGAAGAATACTTTTCCCAGAAAATCGGACAGTTATCGTTTGGGGTTCCGTCCTTGTTTTGTACAGAATGCGATATTTATTTCTTCTTCCGCAGCAATATTTCGAGACATGTAATGTCACCTGTTGCCCCGAATGTGCTTTTCTTCTGCTATAAGACTGTTATACTCTCAATTGATATAAACTAACCAATCATTAGCAGATGAAATGGAAAACAAAAAGAACACATGCGAAAAAAACCAAATTAGATTTATAGAAGGATATATTATATTACAAATAGAAGTGGAAGAATATATTGTATTAGAAATATTTTTGAATGAAATGAAGATTAGATGCTTAGAAGTCGTATCTACTGTCTAAGGGATGATGAAGTATAGTTACTGAGGAATAATCATCAATACTGAATGGAATACTCGATGTAGAATGCAAACATGAACTTAAGCAATAATTTTATTTCAATTCAAGGGTGTACTAAATTACAATTAAGCAGTATGGACAGTATAAAATTCAAATATTTTAATAAAGACTTTTTATAAATCCATCTATTTCACTTATATTTATTTTTATGCCAATGAGGTCCCTCTTAACGTATCTGCGGAAGAATTGACGGAAACAAAATGCATTATCATGCGGATTGGAAATGACAGAATAAAAGAAAGAAAAGAAAAGAAATGAAAAATTAATTTGAGTACACTAATGACACATTTTGATAGACAAATGTTATTAAAAATTGATTTTATTAAATTTGAATATATTTTTGTTTCGTATCGATGAAATACCATATATTATTTAAATAAACTTAGAAATTTTCCGTTAATGATAATAATAAAAATGTCGCACTTTTTTATTGCTGATATTTTCTCTAACCAAAACTCCTATTTTAACTTTTTTTTATTTGCTATTTGCGTATCTGCGGGCGATCTTTTGTCGAAAGATCTATCGACAGTCGTCTTCCGGCATTCATTTTTCATTCCTTAAGAAATAGCAAAATGTATTCATGTGAACAAAGAGGAATGCATACTTATGATTTCCCCTCATCAGGATGATCGCATGTTTCAAAAAGAATGGGATTTGTAATAAAACCAGCGCACATGTTTAAATCAAGTGCTATAAGAGTAGAAATCATGTGTTACACTAAAGTTAGAAAATGTAATAGCAGTTATGATGTTAGAGAAGAGAAATAATATTTTTGTTATTTTTAAGACGTTTTTTTTTTTGTCTAAATTGATCTGATTATTTAATATGGACTATTCATTGAAAATTAAATAATTTTTAAAGGATAGAATAGACGCACGGATTTATTAACTTTCTTTTATTACGAATTCACTGAAGTGCTCGGTATTCACTCGGTAGTGCTTGAATTTTATATTTTCCGAAATACGCTCATTAATTACGACGAAGTATGTTTATTAATAAAAGGTGACATGCACTGAGATTCACTTCGTCTTTCAACATCGTCATAAACCTTATTCAATCAAATAATATCCCATAAATAGTCGTATTATATTTTCTTGTAAATCTTTTACGGATATATTTCATTTCCGTAAATTTTATGCTAAATGGGCTGTCACAATAATGACATTATTAAAGTTTCTATTAATCGTGTATATTAATTCGCTCTTGCATTAATGAACTCGGAAAAGTTAAATTATTCAAAAGAGAAACTCAACCATGCAGTTCAGATTTTTAAAAAATACTCTTCAAAAATATCAGCACAATACCCTCTTGCCGCGATTGTCTTCTCTTTCTTGGTCATATGAAATGTTCCCGAACGTCGAGAGGTTTCTGTCGCTGCAGACTTCTTCAGCTGCGCCCTCCCTCCACGCGTGTGTTCACCTTGCCATCTGCTCTTCTTTCCAGATCGTGAAGATGATGATCGTGGTCGTGGTGATCTTCGCCGTCTGCTGGCTTCCCTACCACGTCTACTTCTTGGTGGCCCATCACCTCCCGCACATCCTGAACGAGACTTTCGTGCAGCCGACGTACCTGATCATCTACTGGCTGGCCATGTCCAACGCCTGCTACAACCCTTTCATCTACTGCTGGATGAATAGCAGGTGCGCCCCCGGCATCTCTGCTCTCTCTCTCTCTCTCTGCACTGCAGACGAGTCTCGGGACTCAGTGAAATCAAAAGGTTTCGTCCTGAATATTCATGCACTGCTTTGAAAGGGGTAACAGATAGCATATACATGTAATATTAGAGGATATCGTGTCGAAATTAACCATGAGATATAATGATGAAGATCTATAATAGTGTGAGCATTGGTAAATGCTAATTAGTACTTATTTTTTTTTTATTTGCAAAAGATTACAAAACGATAAGGTTGAAGCAAAGTTTTAAGAAATACCGAATTTTCTTCGCTTTAAATTATTGAATGAATCATCCGATGTTAGATGTGAAAATATATATATATATATTAAGGACAGTTGGTGATAAAATGATTGTTAAGGAAATGAGAAATTCCCATGTAGTTTAATATATATTTTATAGATAATAATATAAAACGTTAATTATTTTGAAATCGCTTACACCTGAATGAAGGGTAGAAAATCTAACTGAAAATACAATACAAATACCTAAGAATAAAAAAGTCAATCTGGGTGTACAAAAACAGTTTTCCTTTTCATTCTCAACATCTTCAGCCTTTTGTTTCTTTAAACCTCCCTCTAAACTCCGATCCAATCTGGCCATGCAAATTCTATACTAATGAGGCTTTTAGAAGCCATTTTTTTCTCTTTCTAACTGGAATTGCATGGCGTAAACCGAGGACATCCCAGTTGATAACTTATTCCACATTCTGCCACTCCCGTTTAAAACTGAAATAGTCCCCAAAGCAGCTCTTTAGAATAGATTTTTTAGTATTGGGTTGGGCCGATAAAATAGTGAAAGTATTCATATCATTAAAGAATGATTATATAATATTCTTCTTAAAAAAAGGCGATGTATCTAAAGATTTTGATTGAAATGTAAATTAAAGGAGAAAAAAAGTAGTGAAATGAAAACATTTTTTTTTATTTAAAGCAATACATTGAAACCTAATTACTGATTTATGAAATAAATCAGAGAACGAGAATTTGAATTTTGAAAATCTTGCCGCTCCCCAAACAACAAGAATTAATTTTCGAGGGCAGGTGAGGAACTGAATGCAGGAGATGCATCAGAATCGATTGATTTTCAAAAGGGAAATGTTTTCGTTTCAGGCAGAGACATTCCGAACCTACGAGACAGTAGTTAATATGTTACGAATGGGTCGGCGGGTATTTTTCAGCAAGAAATTACCTGTTTCGAAATTTAGGACGAGACATTATATTCTTTTTTCGGGATCCCAAATTAGTTTTTTTTAATGATTATTTAAGCATAAGAAACAAGCACTTAGAGCTAAATAGAAATTGGAATTAGTATTTAAATTTCTTGCTATCCCAATTTTAAAGGAAGGGAATTTGTTATGCCGAATAAGAATTATTTGATATAAAAAGCAATTTACGTTCTTTCAGGAGCCATACACAATATTTATCATTTGCAAATAGTATATATTATTTAAAGAATTAATGTATGAATTGTATTTATTTTGAAATTAGACAAAGTCATTCATCTAAATGACATACAATCTCTAAATAAAAAATGCATTTTTATAATACTAAATAATAAGATCCAAATGTTCATTCCCCATATTACGGTCAAATAAAAAATAGCTTTAGTATATTTCTCTATTAAATATATAATCTTAGAAATTGAGAATTTTTTTAAATATATATTAAAGCATTTCTTGCGAAATGTGGCGTTTCATCTAAGCGACGCTGTTCGGTATTCTGCGTTCTGAGACTGATAAATTTTGCATTATGAATAAAATAGGCTTAATTTTGTGGATTATTACTAAAACAAATATTTCGAGGACTTATAAAAATAGCTTACTTAATTTATATGATTAATGACAGCTCTGCACTGTATCGGGAAATTAATTAATTCCAGCAACCCAACTTCTCAAATGATAGATAATCTGCATTTACATGAAGTTACGCTACACTAACAAATTAATAATGGATCGCCTGCTGTTGTTTCCTACGTCAAAGATTTGCCTCGCCATTGAGTGGATGAAGCCCTGTCAGAGTTAGAAGCCATTCGTTGAATTGATTTATGAGTTTTGGTTCTTTGCAGATTTCGGCAAGGATTCAAGAGTGTTTTCCGCTGCTGCAAGTGGAAAGAAGAGAAGATCAACCCCCTGGAGCAAAGAAAATTCACAGCTGCTCGCACAAATACCGTCAACGGAGTGATGGCTCTGCAAACGGTAACCGAGTCGCTCAGCGGGAGTAACCCTCTGCTCTACAGTAAATACGTGCGCCATGATAGAGTGTCCAATCTGTGACTTTAAAGGGCGATGCAAAAAAAAAAACTTTAAGTTTATACTCAACACTGAGTAGTTTTTATTTTTTTCAAACATCTATTACAGTTATTTAAATTGGTTCAAAAACTAATCAGCGAAATCTTTTTACATCATATCAAGTCTGTGTAACGCTCTGGGGAAAACGCTCATTTTGTAGCGGTAAAAGAAGGAAATGTGTAGTTATGGATTCTGCTGATTTCATTGTCCATTTATCTAATTGAAGAAGCAAAAAATATTGTACATTATTATATGACATTGATATATATTCGAAATATTGTTTAATATTGTAGAATATTGTTTGATATCATATAATATCGCTCAATACTGAAAAATATTGTAGGACAGCCTGTGCTACCTGGGAAGGACATATCCACAACGTTGTCCGATATTCTGAATGTCAGCCGAGATAGTGAAGATGCAATAACAATTTTACAGGGACACTTCTGTTATAAAAATTTAAAACTGCTATCTATACTTTTCTGAAAAAATTTCTCCTCTGCACAATTCGCTCTTCCCAGTGCACTTAAAATTACATATCATGGAAATATAAGACCGATATAATAAATACTCCTGAAAAAATTTTGATGAAAGAAGTTATATCTCTTCATAAAAATTAAGAGAATAATCATCAATGTAAGGAGTGATATTCAACTTAAATAAAGTGAAAATACACATTAATGCAGAGGGAAATTGCTATGGTCCTACTGATTAGAGAGCAGTATTATTTCATTATTAATGGCTTTGGAATATCCATCCAAATGATGAAAAAACTGTTAAAGCCAGTTCTTGTAATTTTGCTTAAAATTGAAAAACTTTTCTTTGAACAAAAGATAAATATTATGTTGAGGAATTAGCTTTATTCTTTTGCTTCAGTACAACAAACTTTCCTTGTGGTGATTGTGAGTTATTTGCAATGATAAATTTGAGAGGTGAAATCTGCAATGCTACTTATTCCCGAACAACTGGAATTTATGATGAACGCTATACAAACCCTTTTTCTATTCTTTAATTGTTCTTGTATAGAAAAAATGATGCTCACACAGTAACCTTTTAAAGAAACATTCTTGTAAGAATAATATTTTTCTTTTATTTAACGAGTTGTGAATCTTAAACGCATACGAAAATAATTTTAAGAAACATAACCGCTATAATTTTTACACGATTGCCGTTTCAAAGGTGACACACCGATTTTTTTCTTAATATTTCTTTTAAATGACGTTTATTTTACTATGTAAATATGATTTCAAATGGTTTATGTAATCATTTTTGTAAAAATAATTGATCCATCAGTATAATATACTTTTAGAAATGTACAGTGTCTCAATGTGTGAAAATTCAGATTGTGTTTTTGAATTAATAACAACTTTCAGGTTTTATTTTATGTGTGAATCTATGTTCATCAATATAGTAGCTAGAAATCTGTTTATCAATGAAGACCCTCATCATTGAAATGACTTTATCATGTCCCAACTATATTTATGTCATTAGAAATTTAGTTCCCGCTTAAATGTTTGATACATTCCTAATGTAAATAAATAAATATATAAATATACATACGTATTTCCACTTACGAAATCTAAAAATATTATCTGAGCTCCAAAAGTGCTGTAATGGGTGTCATTACCGATATATTTTATCAATTCAGTGCTGCTTTGAATATCGTATCTATACATGTTTCACAATTCATTTTTTTTTCAGTTACAAGCTGTTTTGCCCTATGTTTCTTTGATCGAGCTTACATGGAATGGAAGCAAACATGCATAAATGCCATTATGTAGATTTTTTTTTTCATTTATAGTTGATTTATTAAAGTAGGCAATACTAATAATTTCCATATAAAGAATTTCAAAGAATTTTAAAAATTTCGTTTCAAAGCATATTAAGTGTTTCATTACGTTCACATGGCATTAAATATTATTTGATGTTCTCCGTAGACTAGAAGAGTCTGTCTATATATGTTCACATAAATGAGCATCTTGTATCTGTGTTTCAGTGTAGGGAATTAGGAAAAAATATGCATCGCTTTATGTGTTGCCAGAAATTTCGTATTCAAGCCCCAAATAAGTACAGACCTCATGCACTGTTTAATTTCAGCAAATACGTTATGCAATTATAGGAGTTTTGATAGATCTGTCGTATTTCCAGTAATCTATTGCATTCCAAAAAAATGTTAAAATGTAAATATTTTTTTATTCATTCATCGTTTCTTTTTCCTGTCTTATGATTTCCTTGCTTTGAAATTATTCGCAAAGTTTTCTGCTCATAATGCAATATTTTTTTTTTCCATAAACTTGGTTTCGCGTACCTCATTTTAATATAATTATCGATTCTGCATAAGGTGACTAATATCCGATTTTTACTTTCTCTAAATCCCATTTAATTTTAATCAAATAATTTTGTGAAAAATCATTTTTATCATTCAGTTTCATTTCTTAAACTATATAACATCTAATTTTAAAATCTATGTTCATTTTATACTTATCAAAATAGGATTTTTACTTTTTTTTAATAAAAGATAAATGTATAATTATTCTATTATATTTTGAAATTATCTATATGATACTTTATCAATATTTCTAGAAAGGAAAGTTGCAAGTTATTCCAAAATCTTTTTTAGTTAAATTTGAATTTTTTATGAATTTGTTTCTAAAAAAATATTTACTCTGAAGTATTAAATTTCATTTGAAATACTACAGGCAGCCATTTGTCTGAAAAAGATTTTAATTTTTTTTACTTATTGATTTTTTCCAATTTGTGTGAGAGTTTTTTGAATGAATTCTAATAATAACTATTTCTTTAATAATAATCTCTTAGTAATTTTTGCACAGTTTTAAAAGCTTAAAAGATCTTTATTTCGTACTTTTCACACTGTTTGTTTGCATGTATTTGGAAGAATATTTTTGAAATAGAATGTTTCAGAAATTCATTTTTCTTTTACTTTCCACAACAGAAAAATACAAGTTAAATAATTAATATAATGTACGATCCAAATGGAGAAATAAAAGATTTGTTGGGCTTTTTTTTGTGTGTATTTTTTTCAAGTGTGAGCTATGCAATTTTTTATATTAATAAATCAAAAAAAGTTAAAGGGTAAAAAACTATTCATATGAATAAATAAATTAGGCATGTTTTTTATTCATATGTCTAATTTATCTTTTCCCAATTTAAATTTTCAAACGGAACAAACTGCAAATATATGTTTTATTACATTAAAAAAATAATAACCCTCAAGATTGTAAGAAAATTTGACCACAGAACATATATTGTTCTATAAATAAAATATTATTAACATATTTTTTGGAAACATCTTTAACGAGTCAGAAATTCTACAGAATCCATACTGTATCAAAACAGGTTTTATAATTCGATTTTTCTACACTCATAATCTGAACGAAAAACAAATAACAATTGTGAGAGATGTATACACCAAATATGTAGAAAAATATAATTTATTATTATTATTTTGAATAATAAACTACTCTTCGAATCTAATAATTCATATTCTAGTTCATATTCTAATTTCCAAGAAAATATGAAAAATGCATATTATTTTTAAAATCAGATTTTAGAAAATCTTTAAAGAAAAGTTTTTAAAAAAATCTTTGTAATTTTTTTTATTTTTAAAGTTGATACATTTTATTAATGAAAAAAAATAGTGTGCTTTGTGTTTGCATTTATAACATAAAATTACAGTATTTTTAATGAAAAAACATCTACTTTATTATAATTCTGTCTAACCTGAACTTTCAACTTCCAAAAAATGAAGAAAAAAAACAGTTGTAATGCTTTGATAGAGTTATAAAAAAATGTGCTTTGTAATTTATCATAAAAAATATACATTATTGTATCTGCACAGCATCATAAAAACGCAGAATATATTTTCTTGGTAACGCTTCTTAAGTCTCTAAAGGATATTTAAATATTATCAGCTTGTTTGGAATTTTTAAAATCTTAATATGTATAAAACTTTTACAGTAAAACAATGCTTATTCATGATCATCTCTAAATGACATGCTTACATTAATATTCTACCATTATTTCTTTTTTTCATTTGGACAATTAGTCCTAATTTCCAATTTTAAAATAAGTAATAATTCCACTTTTAAAAGAAATGAAAATTTAATGTACAGTACAAAATTTTGTACAGATTTATTTTCAAAATAAATAATGTATATCCTTTTTGTTCACATACATTTTGATAGTACTTTACATTAAAAAAAACTGTAATCAAGAGATAAAACAAAAAAAAAAACATTGTGAATTTGAAGTTATTAAGGGCATTCTGAAAAGCGAGGGTCAGTACAGATAATAAGGAGAGCTAATGGTTTTTGTACTCAAGAATAATATTAACATGATTAATTTAACTACACGGTGCGAAACTACAATGAAATCCTTTTGAGATAGACCTTGAAGTCTTGAGCATTGACAGAATAACTATGGGTGACAGCGAATCAAGTACTTTATTCTTCGGCAATCCATAGATTGGTCCCAAAATCTGCATGAAAAACTTACGAAACATCGGACCAAAGGAATTACCATTAAATTACCAGAATTATCATTACCATTACCAAAAAATAACCATTAAGAAATGTCGAAACCAAAGAAATATTGCTGCAGTAATTTGACCTTGGACTAATCATCTTTGATATGCAAATAGAAAATAGAAAAACAGGGGAAAATAAGAATGCAATAAAATCCAGAAATCACTTGTATTTATAATAATGCTAAAAATCAATACACATTTAAAAACATAATTTTAAACACTTTAAATTAGAAATAACACATATATAACAAAACAAAATTTTACAAAAATCATATTTAGAATTTAAATTAACGACCGGTTCATATGTCTTGATCGTATAACATTTTAATCAAAAAAATTGTTGCCGCATAAATATTTAACTTATAAACTTTCAGCTAATCATAGCTTAAGGAATATTAAACTTAACTTTCACTGAGACTCATTTGGCAGCTCTTTTGTATATAGCCTGCCACTTCAGAGAAACGATGAGGACTTTGCAACTCTGAAGACTTCATAGTTGTTTAATGTATATCTGTATAACATTATTGGCAATATAATATGTCCTTTTCCCCGAATCCGAAAAAAAAACTCTTTTTCTCACTGCTTTCTCTGATTTAAACCAATAAATTAAAACAGAATAAGACTATGAAAGATAATGTTGGAATTACTTCTGATTGCTTTGCTTAAATAATATAATTGACCACCATCGATTTAAAAGACTTTGCAATATTACAGATATTTTCTAGAAACTTCATTAAACTGTTCTCTTCGAAAATTGAGTTAGTAGAATCAGTGAAAAATTAGAGCATTTTTTTTTCTATAATATCCACAGGGTTCTGTGTCACTTGCGCTCAGCCTCATTAGTGCTAACTCATTAGAGGGTGTCATTTGGGCTCAAGCCTTAAAAAGGGTACCACATTGTAACTTTTATCTTTGTATGTAAAATTTAGTGATTTTACAATGTGCGCCATATGGTAATCATTCCCTGTTAAGTGATACTCCAAGTCTCTGATAACCCAAAAAGGCTTCAACGGGGAAAATGCTAATGACCGTTACCACGTTTCAAATGATTGATAAAAGTAATAAATAGAATGTGTGAAATTCGCTTAAAATTTTTTTTATGAAGGAACAAGTACATAATTTTCCTACACAGAAGACATTTATAAAAATTATAATTTTTAGTTCTAGGAGGATTTAATCTTTATATGTCTTAAAATTTAATTTTATTTAACAAAATTTTAAAAAAATACATAAAAAGTTTGTTTTAATTCAAATTTAAATGGATATCAATAATGTCTAGTTCTTTCCATATGTATGTATGCTTGCATGTATATATATTCCACAAAAGGATACTTGAAATTATCTAATGTAATTTTTACGTTAGAGCTGTTCAAATAAGTTATATTTTTTGCCAAATAATAAGCGCTTCGGCTAAAATAAATTGTAATAATCATATTTAAAATTTCAAAAAGCATCTGCTGGTTAGTTCTCAGGGGAAAAAGCATTTTCAAATCGAAAGCGTTGATAATTACTGAAATTCCTTCCAATCTGAAATGCATTACTTTACTGTCATATTAACTTTAAAGTGCTATCAGTGATTTAATACCAAATTTCAATTTATCCCAGATCTAAGCATGAAAGAAAGCTAAAAATTAAATATATTACTTTATATTTTATTCGCTCTTTCTTTCTTTTCTTCCTTTTTCGTCCATGGATTTCTTGCCACAAATATAGATTCATGTAAATTGAACCTTTATTATAAACGAAATTGAAATTACAATAATACGTGTTTAAATATTAAGGCGCAAAATAAGATTAATTTCATAGCTATTTCAGTAAGGTTTCGGAAGTGTTTTTTTTTTCTAAAAAAGCATTACATCCTTGCACTTAAGAATAATTTTTTTTCTTTTTCTCATGCTGCATCCAGACATACTTCCAATTAAAAAATGTCATTAAATAAGGTAAGGCAACAAAAAGTGCAAATTTTTATTTGTTCATCATAATTTCAATTGTGAATTAGTATAATTTTTCTTATATTTTCAATTAGAAGTACTGGTCATAGTTTATATATATATATATATATATATATATAT
>JAOUZG010029335.1:4702979-4719452 GCA_026289955.1 Argiope argentata
ATATATATATATATATATATATATGTAAAGAAAAAAATCAGCATCTGCAAATGTATGTAATTTATTCAATTGTTTTTGAAATGCAAAATTCATATAAAATGAAAACAACAATTGAAATAATAAATTCTCAAAGATTCGATTGATTGATTACAGATTATTTTTCTATGTATTCTTGTAAATCTTTAGACCCAACATAAAATAAATAACTAAAACTTTTTTTTTGTAAACTGAGTAAAGAAGCTGTTTAGAGATGCAGAGAATAAAACATGTGATTAGAATAAAAGAGAGTATAATAGTTTTCCCTCTGCATTTCTTTTCTAAATTTCTATATATATTATATATATGTGTGTATGTGTAAACCTAATATTTTTGTTTGAAACAGAAGACAGTTTCGAAAACAGAGAAGACTTTAAATTATAATATTCGCTTTATTTATTCCCGTGAAGGCATGATCTATTTATAAAAAAGTGTATCCGCTCATAGAAAACAGAAAAGCAGAATGTAGAAGAGAGGGAAATCATTTGTTCCTGGTCTTATAAACCATGAGATTCCGATTGGGATTTCTTGCATGCTTCGACACGAAGTAGGGGATCTTTTAGAAGAAACTGTTGAAGTCGGCAATATTTTATCCTTTCACTCAGAGCGTGTGAACCTCTGACAAAGCATTTTTGCTAAGTTTCAGTGAAACAATTAAATAGAAAAGGTGGAATGGGAGAATGAAGTTACGTTCGGCTACATAAAGATTAAATTTTGGAAATTAGAATTTAACTTAGGTTTTTAAATGTGTGTGCCAGAGAGAGAGAGATACACACATTTTATTATCTTATTTTTTATTTACGAATTTCCATATGAGAATAGAGCAAGCCTACTCATAATTATAGAGCTTGACTATGCTTGTATTTTTCTAAAATAACAATTTTACCATGCTAAAACTTTTATTTTAAAATAAGAAAAGGTCTCTTTTCGAGCCAGTTACATGTATCTACATACATGAGCTATGGGAATAATTTTTAAAAAATTCTGCAGTATAAATTTATGGTATGACACTATACATGTAAGCAGTCTCAAACAACATAATTCATGATATCCCCTGCAATAAGATATTTATAAATTTCATCTAATGTTTGAAAAGTTTTCAACAAAATTTAATTTCAAAAATTCATTCGCATGTTGCAACAGTTCTGTTTCATATGCGCACTCAAGAGCATCTCGGCACTCAAAGAAATAGAATTATAAAGAACTGCTGAATGAAAGCAAACAGTTTCCAACCACAATACCATCCACAAAAGTTTATTATTATTGTTATTTTAAAATTGGGAAATCATAGAGAGGAGAGATCATTGATGACATATCTAATGGCCAAAAGTTTCAATATGAAATAAAAAATGGCAAAATCGATCGAATGGTTGTGGCTGTTAGAATACCAAAAGGTTTTGGAAATGATTTTAAATTTCCGCTATATGACTCATTTTCAAGAGAAATGTTATATATCTTGAAAGTGGGAGGTAAGCAAGTACCATGTGATCTTTTTTGATGAATCTATTATCGTTAGCTCCTATATAAAGCCAAAAATACTGAAATTGGTCTTGTAGTTGAAGTTGGCAAACTGAAATAACAGTTTGCCAAGACTCTATCTCAGCGTGTGAGTCGATGAAATCCTAAAATCTGGTTATTAGTGGATTTGAAAGTATCCAAGGTTTGTAAAATAGTTGGTAGAATTTAATATATTATATTCATTTAAAATAAATGTTCACTACAGAAAAAAGTCCAATTAAATAGAATTTCATACAAAAAAAATTTAAAAAATTCTTTTAACACCTAACTATGAAAATATTGCAATACGAACTGGGAATTTAAAAGTTAAATAAATTTGGAACTAACAAAGTAATAATCACGGGACTTTAAACGCATTTAGAAACATACAGTAAAATTAAATGGAACTTTTATTAAATAGCCGAGTGAGAATTAAATATTTGTAACACTTAAACGTATTAACGTATATTAAAAAATTCAAGCCTTTTAGAAAGTGCTTTTTAATATAACAACTTTTAAATGTTTAGAAAATTTGAACAAGTCATTATTTTTGTTAATGATTTAAAAAAACAATCGTTTCTCGAATTTCAGTTCAATATTGCATACTAGTTTTGTCCATGAGTAACGAAATCTGAGTAAAGTAAGGCATAATCCTTTATTAGATACGTTTTAAATAACAAGTTGTGATTTTTAAGGCACAACTATGAATGTTACACTTTTGAAATTCATAAATAATATATTATCCCCGCACCATGGACGCAATTATCTGCATTATTTTGCATTAGAACGTTCTTAAAAACATGTAATTAAAACTCTTGTTGCACTACGCACAATTTTCATTAAAAGCTATATCATTTATCCACTCCGATTTCAGCCTCTAATGAAGAATTCTTATTAGCATATCAACCAAAAAGTTGCGTCAAAGAATTGTAAAATAAATACAGAATTTTTGAAATAATTATTTATTTTTAAATTTTTTTTATAGATTTGCTATTTTATCTAAGAAATATATCTTCTTTGACAAACTATTGAAAAAAATATCTTAAAATAGTTTACGGTGTTAAAACTTTCACGATATTATCAGTTAAAATTATCCAAACATTTGATTTAAATTGCTTTACTATTTGTTTTTATCTATATCAAGCTATAGATACTAATAGCTAAATATTAAAAGCTAAACTAATATTAATAACTAGTTAAATATTAATAACTTCCCGAATAGAAATAATTTTTTAAAAAATTCTTTCTTTTATGAATTTGAAAGAGATTATTTTATCCCACTCATTAAAGAATTTTAAAAAAGAGTCACATTATAAAAACTCGTGTCAATTCCATGTTTTTATACAATATAAATCTTTGTATACTTAGTAAATATTGATATAAATCAAGAATACAATTATATTCTTTGACATTACGATTGCTTTAAAACACAAATGTCAATTGTATCTGTTTACTTTGACGGAAGAAAAATAAATGGAGGTAGGAATTGGCTTAAAAACTAGAAATGTGCATTTTAAAAATGGTTGAACTATGAAGGCGAAGCATATTTAACATATTAACTAAATATCTGTAGCGATTTTTCAAATGTACCCCTTCCCAGTTTCCAATGCTTCGATGCGATGCTTAATCACAAGTGAGCACAAATCTGGATTATGGATTATGACTCAATGGAACATTTAAACAAAATCGCGATCAAAAAAGCTATTTCAAAGAAATGGTATTGAAACCAAATACAATTTAAATCCAAGTCCACGCAGGGCATCACGGGATGCACAATTTGGGGAAAAGTTCTGTTCCTCTTTTCTTGAACGAACTCCCGTTCCTCCCTTGCACCGATATCATCACAATGTCTGAAGAATTCTTCGGGTCCTCAGATTCTGTGACATCCTTAACCCTTCTTTGCATGTTTTTTTCTCTTTTTATATGAAATAAATCAGTTTGATATAATTCATGTTCTAGATTCAAGCAAAAGTGTTTTTAAAAATCCTAGCATAAATATATAATATAAAATAATTTTAAAAAATGGAAATTAATTTTAATGGAAATATACATGAACATGCAAATTTACATGTTAAGCACAATACAAAATCTTCACTGACGCTCTCTTCTAAATTCTTCCACTCATCATCGCTCTTATTAGAAAAAAAACTCAGATTAATTATAAAAAATATTAAAGAAAACTCACGTTGCTTCTAATCCCAATAAATAGTGGAATAACAAGTTCTATTGCGCTATACTGATTGTGACTTTTATTTTGACAGCTAAATACCTTTCAACACAAAAGTCATGAAAAAAGGTACCGGCAACGATCAATTTACAATACAACTGTTTTGAGCACAATTTTTTTGTTCGCTAAATGTTATGATGGAAATTTCCATCATCATGCAAAGAAGGGTTAAATAAAAACATCCAATGACTGCCTGCAATTCATCAAGAGAAACTTATAGGGATAGAGAAATACGTTTTCTGAATATTATTCTCCCTGTGTCGTTATCCATGCAAAACGTATTTGCGCCGTCCCTTACCGTACGTTAAAATGCGTGTAAAACGATTTTGGGTACATCTTGGGACTAAGCCGAAATGTACAATAATTCTTAAGAGGGTGAAGATTTGAAATGCATCAATAATTCTCAAGATGTATTAAAATCATTCCCACAACAACAAAGATGTTAATAAAATCTTCCCTCAAAAGTATACTTTTCTCCCTGTGAAATCTTTTTTTAAAAAAAAATTGTTGATTATTTAGTTCAAAAAATGCAGATACAAATTTTCCTGACTTGTGATGTTTCAGCCTTCTTATCTCATGATCCAGAAATTAACATGCAGCCGATTCCGTGAGGGAAGGCTGATCTGACTCAGCAGAATCGTTGAACTTGAATGTTTTTCCCACGTTCCGTGTCGTAGGTCTTGGATTTTGCATTTATTAAGTTTGGAGTATTTTCGACTTTTTAATGAAACGAGCTCTAGAACACAATTGATTCGATATTCTGGAAAGAAAAAGAAAACCCTGGAGGTTTATTAAAAATATTTTCAGATTGAAATTGATTTTTTTCAAAAAAATAAGAAGATTGCTAACTTTTCTTTCACTTGTCAGTGAAAGTAAGAAAAAAAGATTTTCTTCCAATATTTTATTAACCTAAAAGTAACCTAAAGCATTTTTATTTATGAAATTCCTGAAAACATTTCCAAATTGGATTACTACAAAAGTTAACATAGAATTTAAGTTTGGAAAAATAGGTAGTTTGAAATTTAAAATATATATATATTAAAACTATTTTATATAATTAACAGTACTTTTATAGAATTTAAATAAAACTTTACGAATAAATTCTCTCTTTCTCTCTTTAATATTGAATTTCAAAAAACAAATGCCCTATTAAGATATTTTGAATTTCAGACTAAAAAATTCCCATTTAGACCATAGGATGTAGAGATGATCCTAGATTTTCATTTAAATTTGATATTACAAGTTTATTTTCTACTAGCCGCCTTTGGCGACCAGTCGGTTCACCAGTATTAATGTTCGCTAAAATTTTCATATAATATTTTATGTAGCTGTGTATCATAACAGGCTTTTCACCAAAATATTTTTAAACGAAACAAATTTTGATAATCATATATCTCATTTATAGTATTATTTTCTTCAGATGTTCTGTTCATTGTATTACTCCTCTTTTGTTTCTATCCTAGCAATAATTGTCCCGGAATTGATATTTTACTTAAATGGTCGAGGGAAAGGTCTAAAATTCTACGTTTTTATAGAATAAGAAGATTCTAATTTTCATAAATGTAAACACACTAAACAAATACAGACATAATTGGTTTTCAAGAGATGTGGAAGTTTAAAAACAGCTTGGAAAATGCCGCTCACAGAGGAAATAATGGTGACACACACACACACACCCTTTTCTTTTCTTTTTACAAACCTTTTTTTCGCTTTGTTATTTTTTTTCTTTCTTGCCCAGACTTTATTTTGAGCAGGCATAGATTAAATATTCATACAGACTAATAATAAAATCAACTATTTTCTTTCTTTTTTAAACATCCCGTTATCTATGAATCAAAGCCAACTGACTTCGCGTATTTCTTTCTAAACAAATCATAATTTATTACTTCCTGCTATCTAACTCAGTTGGTGTGGGGGAAGGAAATAAAGATTTTTGGCGGGAAAGTAAGAAAAGTGTCATTTTAACTATTTTCCACGCAATTTTTTAATTTTTTTTCTCTATAAGAACCATCCTCGTGTCTTAACGAAAATATTTTTAAAAAATTAGCCGAATCGGTCGAGCCGTTCTCCAGTTTTGCGCTTAGCAACGCATTTCGAGTTGCATTTTTATTAATATAGATAGATAGATAAGAACTTACACTACCGATATGGCTATTTGTTACAAAACCATTAAACTTTGATTCTTAAATAACAATAATTAAAACAAAAAAATAGCAAAATATACATATAACAAGAGAGAAAATAATATACATTAGTTTCAATAACTACTATATAATTTAAATGAGATGCAGAATGTTATTTAAAAAATCTAAATCCTATATTTATAAATATTAGGAATATTTATAATGATTAAATTTTAACATTATTAATTTTTAACATTCATAATAGCTTGAACGTTTATAATATGAAACGAAAATTTTTTTCTAAGTAAATTAAATTGAATTTAAAAATAGTCTGTACTTAGGTTTAACAAAAATAAAAAAAGATCTTGATAAAATTCTTCCTAAGTATTTTCTAAAATTATCGCAAAGATATTTCGATTTACATATCATGTAAATTCTTCTTTAAGTTTGAAAACTTAAAATCCGAAGTTAATCTGAATCCCACTTCAGAAAACTTCTTTCATTTACATACTCTACTTTCGAAGAAAGAGTTCTTTCTATTACCTATCAATTAATCGTCAGTTCATGCCTCTTTCTTGCTATGAACGTTTCCTAAGTTTCTCGGAAAGAAAAACAGCAGCAAAAACTTTCGATCTTTACAGCATTGTGTCAGAAAATGAGAGCTTTCAACGAAAGCAAACAATTTATCCGTATAGATGAATGCAGCAATAGCAAAAGAAAAAAAAGAGAGAATTGGATATCCCGATTGGATGAGAAGTCAGAAATGCTCTTACTGAATAAAAAAAGAATGAATAAATTCAAAAAGAAAGTCATGAAATATATTTATTAAAAAGAAAATTCATCGAAAAAATACATAAAAAACGGATATAAAGTATTGTATTCTTTTAAAGAAAGGAGTCTGAGACACGAGGCAAACATTAATAATTGTAGGCCTTTCTTTCACATGCAAAGTATTCACAAAGTGTGAAAAGTGTACACTAATAACTTTTTCTAATAAATAAGAAATATGAGAAGAAAATACACAGATTTTATTTCTTAATGAATGCAAATTTCCTGAAATCTCAAAAGATTCCTTTAGAGAGCCACTAATTAGATTATTAATATTATGCAGTAAAATCAGGATCACGCATGAAAGCGATAAAATTTAATTTAATTTAATGAAATAAATATAGAAATTTAAAGGCGCATTATTAATTTTTAAGGATTTGGTTTCTGACTTTCTCACATCGCAATTCTTACATTCGCAATTTCTTACATTGACTTTCGCAATTTCTTAATTCTTTAAAATGATTTTTATCGCTCCACACTCCTGCCGCTGAATCTGTAATTTAAATCAACATAGATCAAAGATCCTTTTTCACCGGAGTTTATTGTTCAGTGGAAGAACATTATTTTCAGTAAATATCAAGAGCAGTAAAACTGTTCACAAGAAATATTGATAGAGTGCCATTACCGAATTGTGGTCACAGGATGTTATAAACGAATGATTATATTTGTAATGTATCCTATCATTAGCGTCTAGGAGATAATTCAAATGTTATCTCGGACAAAGATCCTAATTTTGGAATAATTACGATGATGCAGCTTTAAAAGCATAAGAAATTTCCAATGTCATGAATATAGTAAGCAGGAAGAAAACAGTACAATTAACTTTTAAAAATGAAATATAAGGACATAAAAATACATTATTAACTCTTAAGTATTTGACATTTAAATTTCTCAAGTAATTTATTTCTTTTCTTACAAACTTTTTAGTTGTACCCAGTTTCTGGAGTTGAATTTGCAATTTAAATTAATAATTACAAAAAATATTTTTAAAAGCATTCCTTTTTACTTAATGTAATTACGTATGCTTAAGATATTGCCAGTGATATCAAGAGCAATAAAGATATTTTCAGGAAAAATTGATCGATTTTCATATCCAACTGCAAGCACCTGGCATGAATAAGAAATGATTCTGTTTGTATTAGATCGTTGGTGCTCTGACGATATGTCAAATGCTATTTTGAATAAAGCTTCTAATAAAGGACGAAATAAAAACAAAAACGCTTGTAATGATGTGGCTCTAAATTCATGGCAAATTGCTAATGCTGTGAATATATACCCAGGATGCGGGTAACAATTCAAATAAGTAATTTTTGCCTAGAATTTGTTTTAACACATTTGATTCTATGTGAAAATTCTGTTCAAATGTTTCATTTTTTTCAACACCATATCTTAATCTCACTGAAAATATATAAAAATATAATAAACAAGAAAAATTCTAAATTCCACGTGACCTTCTACAAAAAAAAAAAATAAGAGCAGTCTCAGGTATTGAGTTCTTCCGAATGGCCAGGGGATTCTTTCCCTGCGATTACTGAGCTCGGCAACTGAAATATAGCCTTAAGTTCGAGGTAAAATGCGAGTGTTACTATGAGTCTAGATCTAAATTCTAGAACGAGAATTGCGATACTAACCTTTCATGCTCTAGCTCTCTTATAAGAAGTACTATTATCCTCCTCAAATAAGCCGTTCTTTAAGGAAATGGAAGGGAAATCCTGAAATAAAATTTAGGAAAAGGAAATGCGTCAAGTCGTTTGCAAGGAATTGTCTTTCCTGGATAAGAAATGACTCTATTCCGAAACGACATTTGAGATTCTTCTTCTCTCTTTAGAAAAGAAGTTGCGTTCAATCGATAAATATAAGTGTCAGAATGATAAAAAAAAAAGATACGATTTCTGGAATTCCTCGACCATATATTTGGCAACTTGCAGAATTTAAGGAAATTTTAAAGTAAAATGAAATTTATTTAGAAATATATTTCAATTTTTTTAAAAAAACAAATATTATTTAATAAATATTTGCTATTTTGGTTAACTTTAGCATATTTTCTGAAATCACGTGAAATTATAAATTTCTAAACCGAATAGTGTATCTTTTCTTAACTTCAGAAGATTAATTTATTTCATAAATATATTTGGTATAATGAAAAAATTAAATATGATACTGAATCCATGCGCTCCGTCTTAAAAGACAAAGATTTAGATTTTTACGCTACATCCCCCCCTTTCATTCTAATTAAATGTGTTGGGAAAATATTTTATTTCTAATTTTAATTATATGTTACTGAATTATGAATGTATAAACAATATTAATTCATGATTAATTTTCGTAAATAAAAATTTATTTTGATTAATACACACACATGACCATAAATGAAGAATTCGACAAGTTCAGGAAAAGAAAGAATCAGAAGTAGAACAAATGTGACTTATTTGTAAAGCCTATTTATTAAACAAAAGGTAAAGAGCATAAAATATATCATTTTTAAAAATTGCGATTTTTTTTTCTCCCTTGAGCAAATAAAACGAACATTTACAGCAAGTATTATATGGTTGGTATGATGATATGGTATGATATATAGCATGTCTTCCAGACGATGCAATACAGTTCGTATAAAGCCAAGGCATGCAGAGTATCAAATTATCTATCTGGTCTACATGGGTGGGAAAATTATACTACTCATCAAACAATGTACTCAGAAGTTCCGGTAGACATGCAGGAAGTGGTGGACAAACTGCAACTCGTCTACTAAGCATGTGCGACACCTGTTCTTCTAGATTCAAGTCCGAGAAGAATGCTGGCCTGTCCATATGAGTGATACCCTCCGATCGATGGCATTCCTTTATGACATTTTCGTGATGAGGACGTGTGTTGTCTTCCACCATCAAGAATTCTGTACCCATGGCTCTTCGAAACAAATGTTCATAATCTTTCAGAATGGCCTCCCTGAAAATACAGACTTGGCTAAGATTTGAACATACAGGTCAGTTCTGGAATCCAGAATAATTTCTTCCCAAACGACCAATCCTGCAAAACCGTAACGGTGTCATTCAATGTCGTCCTCTTGTTGCTAATGGGTACCTGGCGTTCTTCGTATGTAAGTCCAGACTGTAGGCTAAACTTGGAAGCCCACTGTTGCGGTGTCCACATTGCATGCTCTCTACTCCAGTCTAACCCCAGACGACAGTGAGTTGCAGCAAGTGAAACACAACTGACAGACCTAGGAGCATATAGACCAATCTGCTCTAAGCGTCGGTATATGGTCTGCCTTGAAATAGTTGTATAAATGGCTGAAGAGAGCTGACGGTACAAGTCTGATTCTTTAGTCCGTTTCTCCGTCTATTTCTTTTAGCAGTAACTGCCAAATTCCGATACTCATCGGCGTTGAAATTCGGCTACCTTATTTGTACATCTACTTACAATACTACCATCTTGGAATCTTTCCTAAAGCCTGGAGATGACACTCTGGGTGTTCGGGGATCACCGGATACTTCCAGCTGGGTTTGCTTACATTCCAGGCAGCCGATAATTCTACCAAGTTATAAAGAAAATCCCAATGCGCCTTTTGTGTCATAACTACGCGTTTATTGCGCTGAAAGACTTGCAAGGCGCTAGCGAACAATTTCACCTCTTTGTCTGTGAGGCTGATAGGTCACTCTCCTACGCTTCCGTCATTGCGGCGCACTATCGGTGTCACCTGGCGGCTTCCTGCCGCTCGTGTTTAATTTTTGAAGCTGTGTGCAGTCATTTTACGGGTGATATATGTATTTTAGAGTTCAATTTTCACGTGACTGAATTATTCTTAATTTAAGGATATGAGTTTGGTTGATTTACACTAAGCAGTTTATGCATTTTTTTTTAATTCTGAAAAGAGAAACGAACTATTTTGGAACTTATTTTATGTAAAAAATTTACTTGAACTCAATTTTTACCTTGAAAATAGAATTAACCAAAAATTAATGACAGAAAATAAAAGTTTGCATGTATCATATTTTTTAGAATGTAGGTGATGATTTAAAACTTTGAGGAAAGATTTTACTTGTAATTAAAAATTATCTTAGTTTTTACAAAAATGGCAATTTCTTTGACAGATATAAAGGTTTTTATATCTAAATTAAAAACCGCTTTCAATTATGTTATATGATTTTGAGATGTGTTTTAATTCTATTAAAGAACGGCATTAAATTTTGAAATCCATCTTACTAAATAGGAAATATGATTATTTTAATTAAATAAATTTTAACCGACACATGCACGAAATAAAGAATGATTTCTTGCGGAGAAAATTTTCTTTCCTTCATTTTAAAAGCAGATATACTATATTTGTCAACTCAGGTAAAAAAGTTTTAGTCGAATACCATCAATATTTAGAAATATATCGTCGATGCAGGATTTCAGTAACTCGCGTACAAAAGCTAAATAATTTGAGGTTTACCACAAATTGTTATTCTTTAAACCTAACCTTCGAAATTCTATAAAATATTAGAAACATACTAAAAAAGCAATCTCATTAACCAATTAAGTAAAATAAAATGAATAAAATGAAATGATGAAATAAACTGAAATAAAGTAGGCATCTTAAGAAAAGGGAAATGTCATTTTAATCATCATCATTATTTCATCTTTAGTTTAATTTTAATGAAGTTTAGTTTTAACATGAAGCGAATGATGAAGGAACGACCGGACTCGTCCGGATCCCAGCGTGCTTCGTCGCTCGGCAGAAGTGCGACGGAGGATCTGCCATTTATTGCGATTACGACCGCTACTGTTTGAAGAGGGCCCTTCGCTAGTTTTAAAAACGTTTCTGGAGAAATAATATTTCCTTTCTTCAAAATAAAAACTGGAAAACCCCATTCCTGATGTAATAGGCGTTCTGTTTTCAAATCTGACGTTCATTTCACCGATCAGGTGTCTAAGTCGCTTGCCTTAATAACAATGGAACGAATACCAATGGCAAAACTAGCGACATAAATTTATTTAGGAAAGTGCCATGGAGAAAAATCGATTAATCATTGACATTCATCGAGATTGGGCTATAGACAGACATAGCATTTGTTAGTCCTTTTATTTTAGTTTTACCATGGACTAGTTTATATTTCTCTGATTATTCTTCAAATAATATTGCTTAAAATTTTCTGGCATGTTGCAAACTTTCCAAGATCATTTACCTATAAAGATGGCAGCAATTTTTCTTTTTGTTACTTCACTAATAGAATGAAGATTGAAAACAAGACAAAATTTAAATTTTATTATGTTTTCGGAAAATGATTGTAAAATATTTTGAGTGCAAGCGCCATTGCTAAAGTAGTCGTGTCGCTGAATTTGTTTAAATAATTGCTCCAAAGACACTGCAGGATTTCTTACGTTGCGCTGTTCATTTTTTCTCTAAAATTCTTAATGGTGAAAAGTAGTTTTTATCCAGCAATTAAAGCAAAGATTCAATCTCCTAACTGATTTTTTATTTCCTAACTGAAAATTTATTTCCTTTTTTGATATGTCTAGATAAAACCTGGTCATTTCAGAGAAAGCTTAACACCATTAACATTTATCTTGTACGAAAGATACATTAGAGGATGGATTCAGGATGAAATATCCCTATTTGGGATGCCTTGGATATGGATGCCATTCTTTAATATTCAGTGAGAATGAAAATCTCATCATAAACATTTGACTAGGCAGAAATCCCAACTAAACGAAAATAAAATGCTGCTATCGGTTTCAGGTACAGAAAGTAACACTGTAAACGAAGCAAAAACCAGCATCTATTATAGAGGTTGAATATAAATGATGAACCCTAATTCAGAAAATTAAATTTTCGAAACTGCTTCACATATTACAACAAATGATACATGAATTTAAAGATAAATTTGTAAAAGAATTTTTAATTACAAATATTGGATTTGTGACCCACTTGTTGCACTTCCAATTCGCTATCCAATCGGCTCCAAAAATGCTTTAACGTCATTCAGTCAGGGTTTCCGAATGCTGCACAAGTGCGTTCTTTGAGTTCTGGCAGTGTTTTCGGCGTTGGTGGTGCGTAAATGTCTCAATTTCTTCTTTCTAAATTCTTTCTTTCAAAAATCTTACATTTTTTCCTATGGATCATCAACACCCATTTTTCTTTCCCTCAGCTGATTTAACAGCTTCTTTGTCGTAACTTAAGTATATGTTTTGTAAAATTAGAAAATTCTTTTTATTGAAGGAATGACAAGCCTAACAACGCGAAGTCATGTAAAGACTTCATATGGTTAGAGGTAAAATTCTTCATAATTTTTCATAGTAATTCATTTAAACCTTACCAAATCAAATTTAATCATAGCACCTATGAATGTAAATAAAATAATATCGTATAAATGCATAAAAAGATCATGCGTTTGGAGTCAGACTTCTCACAATGGATTGAAATTTAGTGTACCTACAGATTCAATTGTCATACAAAAGATGATTTCTAACAAGAGTTGGTTTAGCAAGACAAATTTCTATGATTCGCCAATTATTTCCTTCTATTCAATCCTAGCAGCATTGTTCGCGAACAATTGCCAACGAATACGATTAAGCCGTAATATACAGCAATTAAAAATAATTGCAGGATTTCTTAGCAAAATTGCTTTGTTCTTCAAATCCTTTTTATCAGAAACACTGATAATCATTAAGAATTTTATGAATTTCAGGTAAAAAAATTAAATCTTCATGCCAATAAAAATGGAAAAAATACTTAAGCGCTAAGAGACAATTAGCTAAAGTGCTTTTTATTAGAAAATAACAGCAAGGGAATTAGCTTTTTAAAGTACGCAATTTCATTAAGTTGCAATATCTATATTCTTCTCTGTAAGCGTTGACAAAAAAAAAATGGCATGGCATTCAATTGCGTGATTTTTTTTAGCTTAAATCAAGCGAATATTTTTAACAATACGAATTCATAATAATCATTAATTATTTTAGCGATTTCGAAATGAAAGGAAATACCTGACAGAGGTGCAAAGTTGGCAAAAATAATTTTAAAAATGTATTGTCAGCATTATGAAATAAAATCGAAGGTTATTTTTCTTTCAAATCAAATTAAGATCATTAACACATTAAACTGTTTAACTTTAGAAGCTGATTAATTTATTTATCGCACCTTATAATATTTTTTTAGGTAGTAACCAATTTCTCTGCTCTCACATTAAGCAACCAAGATGCGGGGCGTTATACTGGAACGCAACAGTGCGTGGGTTCAGCGTTTCTCCTTCCTTTTTGACTTCACTTTTAAATGGAACTTCCAGGATTTTTAAAAAAAGCATGACAATATTTGTTTTCCATTTAGAAAAAAAAGGTATTAATTTTAAATATTAATTGCATACAAAGTAAATAACCAGGAAATGTTTCTTGGATCCAGCAACTCTTACTTTTGACATTTCTTTTTCTTTTATATTCCAATCTACAACTAAATTGTATTTTTCGCTTTTACGATCATCTTTAATGCATCAGAGTAAAGTAGAATTTTCCGTAGATATAAGCTGCCAAATTTTTACATACAATGGTAAAAATTGTAATGCGAAAATAAAAATTTCGGTTGATATCCCGGAACCAAGTCGACTCTCTGTGGGTTTCATAGACAATATTACAGTTTTAGCTTATTCACTTTTATTTTAATTATAGTAAAGTATTCTTTTCTTCTCCATTTATTATATGGAATATGTCAAAAAAGAATCGGCTGTGCATTAGAGAAATAACCACAGTTCGAAAATTTCAACAATAAATTCGAAGATGATGAATTTGAAAATTCAGGGCATTGTTCTTCACAGCGAATAATCATCATTTAATGTAAAATATGAATTTTAATCATTGCGAATTACAAAAAAAATTTAAATAAAAAAATTCAAATATTTTTCGAAATTTCAAATTTTTATATTTCGGCGGTGAGAAATTTAGTAAAATACTTTTAAACAAAGATTTAAAAAGGAAAGAAAAGCGGCTCATTTTATTCAAGAATTGAAACTATTATTATAAATTTCTCTTTCCTTTATCATCTGCTAGGAATTAGACTGTTCTTTTTAAATTTCATTTGTGAAAGTTAATACGCACATGCATTTTGATGTAAAGGGATCAAGAGAAAAAAAAATAAAATCACTTCACACAAAGGACCTCTATTATTCCTTAGAAATAATTTTTAAACTAACACGAGTCTACTCGGAATATATTCTATTAACCCTTCTTATTGATAGCAAACATTTCCTTAGTATAAGTTGATGAAGTGTCAGATGTTTGCATTGCAATACGTATTATTTGCGAAATTCTCGGTTCAAATAAAAAATTAGAAGATATTAAGTGTAATTTCTTACATAAGTAATTATTAACTTTATTTATAATTAATTATTAGTGAGTATTACGGAACTTTCTTACTATATTTCATGTTATAGTGCAATATGTAAAACTCGTCTGTTTCAAATAATGTCATAGCCAATAATCAGGTATCACTCATAGGTTACTTTCTTCAAATATGTCCAAAAAATACTCATGGCAAAAATATCAAATAAATTTATTTGCATTGCATTACATTATTATTAGTAGTACTTCAGCGTATAGATTTTTTGAAATATTTTTCGGGATTCTGATTAAAATTAAACTTATTTGACTTTGCATAGAACTTAAATCTTAATCCAGAAAACATTACAAAAACTAGATAACGGTCTTCCAAATAATTTCATTCATCATTCAAGAGTATTTTTCTTTTTCAATTTTATTCATTCAAAAGTATTTGCTTCAAATCATCAATTGGCCTGTCTGTAGAATAAGCAAAGTATAAAAGTGTCCTATTACTTAATTACATTTTAAATCAAATCGCATAATATTAGAAGTCCGATATTTGTATAAATAATAATATAACATAATATAAATTTAAATTATTTATGATGCCTAATGAATTGTGATTTATGTAATGCACCTGATTTTAAAGCATGAAAACTCGCTTAAATTTGTCAAAATTTGCTCGATACTTAACATCTAAAAAAATAAATAGAATTCAGCTCACGGCAACCTCAGTACCTCTCTGAATTTTAATGGTATTCAAGTAAAAAGTCCATACGTTGCTTCATATATGAACTATGCTACTTCTGGCTCCTGTTTTATAAAAAAAGACAACATGCTACACTCAAGCCTAAGCATTAAAAAAAACTGTTTACAAAAAGTATTCATAGTTCTTCAGATATATATAGAAGTTTTTCCAGCTCTCAATATAGAGCCCCTAGAATATGTTCTCATATATTTCGAAAGCTTTGAATAAATCGATTACAAATTCTTCATTTTATAAACAAAAAAATTCCCGGAAAATTTGGGAATTATTTTAATTTAACGTTTTAATAAATATTCAAATAAATTGTTCAATTTATGCGTCAGTTTTACGAGAAAGCATTGAAAGAATTCATCTAAACAAATGAAATCATTTTTACAAAATTCATGCCATCCATTATTTTATTTCTTTGAAATGGAATTGGCTTTTTTTCTTTTTCATTCATTTCATTACTGTCATAAATGGCTGCGGGACGAATGGTAGCATGAGAATTTTAGGGGCTATTTTGTATGCCGCAGAAAAATCAGAGTAAGAATGTGGTATTTCTTTTATGTGAGCGGTAGAGACAGTGATCACATCCAGTTTTAGTCCCAAATTTTTATTTACATGTAGATACGGGACACAGCACACACACAAAATTAAAATATCCCATCGTCTTTCGATTTTGTCAGTCTTCGTCTCAGACTGACTTCTCCTCTCTTCCTTCGTCCGTT
>JAOUZG010029335.1:4735615-4758955 GCA_026289955.1 Argiope argentata
AGTAGCAAAAACATTTTATTATTGAACTTGGAAGTTGTGTAACAACTCAACTCTACCTTGTGCATTGACTGGTGTTCGAGAGATATACCTTTAAGCGCTACTTCCGTTATCTCCAATAGTTTTATTTAAATGTTTTAAATGTAAACTAAATGTAAATTTTAAATGTTCATGTAACTTTAAACATATAACATTGGTGACCCGAACGTGATACACAACATCGAAAATGGTTGATAATGGCAAAAACGAAAGTGACGCTGCAACATCAGTCGCTCGAGTCAGCATTAAAATGCCAGCGTTTTGGAAACCGGACCCAAAGGTATGGTTTCTCCAATTGGAATCCCAGTTTTGAAATGCTGCAATTACGACAGACCAAACAAAATACGATTATGTCGTAAGTTCCATTGACGCTGAAATATTAGCCCAAGTATCGGACATTCTGACCAACCCTCCAGGGAGCAACAAGTACGTGGCAATTAAAGACATGCTTATTTCTATCTTTGCTGAAACTGAAGCGCTTAACAACTCAAAAATTATAAACTGAAGTGGAATTGGGTGATAGGAAGCCGTCACAGTTGTTATGTGAAATGAAGAATTTATCTTCGGATAAGGTAGGTGAAGCTTTTCTTAAAACTCTCTGGCTTCAAAGATTACCAACTGAAATCTCTAGTATTTTGTCCATCAGCGGCGACGATTTGGCAAAACTGTCAACAATGGCAGATAAAATGCGGGAATTAAAATCCACGTCATATCATAATGCCGCTATAACTTCTTCTAAAGATGACAGTATTTTAGCTAAACTGCAAGAGCAGATTTCAGAATTACCCCTACCAGTTAATGAACTGAATAAAAGCCCTTTCTCTAAACGTCAACAATTTAGATCCCGCTCTAGAAGTAATTCTTTTAAAAGGCGTAATATCGGAAACGAAACTATAAGTTATTATCACTCGAGATTTGGCGATAAGGCTTACAAATGCTATAATTCTTGCAATTGGCCTAACAAAACCAACGTTCACTCACAGGAAAACTAAAGGGCCAGTCGATTGAAGAGGCCAACAACTATGGCCTAGTAAATTCCCACCTCTTTCTTTCTGATAAATCTAGCATAAAACATTATCTTATTGATACCGGGGCTGATGTGTCCGTTATCCCACCACCAAAACCAAATAAGCTGTCTCCATCTGATTTTAAACTTTATGCTGCTAATTCAAGTTCAAATAAAACTTACGGTAAACAACTTATTAGGTTAGATTTAGGCTTGAGAAGATGCTTCAAGTGGAATTTCATCATAGCGGATGTCTCAAAGTCGATAATTGGCGCGGATTTTCTTAAAACCCATGGACTGCTGGTCGATATTAAACGAAAGGGCTTGATTGACCCATTAACATCATTATCAGCCCCAACTAAATTAATTCAAGGCCCATCTTCATTTTTAACACCCCTCGATATTAATAATCTTGATCCAGATATACATTCCCTGCTAAGTGAATTCCAAAGCTTATCTTCTGAAAATATAGTCAAAAATAAAATTACTGTCAGCCATAATGTTACTCATTCTATTATTACAAAAGGTCCGCCTATAGCATGCAAAGTTCGTAGATTGGCCCCAGATAAATTAAAAATCACCAGAGAGGATATGCCAACATGCTAGAGCAGGGCGTATGCCGTCCATCAAGCAGCTGTTGGTCTAGCCCATTACACATGGTCAAGAAAAAGAATGGTGAATGGAGGCTGTGCGGGGATTATCGTTCTTTAAATTCGGCTACATTACCAGATCGATATCCCATACCACACCTGCATGATTTTACTCATCAATTAGAAGGCTGTACTATTTATTCCACATAAAATCTCCATCGGGCTTATCATCAAATTCCCATGGAACCCGCAGACATCGAAAAAACAGCTATCTGTACGCCATTCGGACTTTTCGAATTTCCGTTCATGCCGTTTGGATTTCGAAATGCTGCGCAGACATTTCAACGATTTATGCATGCAGTTCTACGGGGGGGTAGGCTTCTGTTTCGTTTATCTAGATAACATTTTAATTGCATCCCACACTAAAGAAGAACATTTACATCATCTTAGAATAAATTTTGAGAGACTTCAGCAATTTCAACTTACCTTAAACCTCAGTAAATGCAATTTCGCAAAATCTGAAATTAATTTTGTAGGCCATACTGTCTCTCCAAATGGTATTCGCCCAACAGATGAAAAAGTCAAAGCTATCGAAAATTTTGAAAAACCCAAAACAGTCAAACAGTTAAGAAGATTTTTGGGGATTATCAATTTCTATAGACGATTTATTCCTCAAGCAGCTAAACACCAAGTGAGCTTATAGGATTATTTAAAAAGTAGCAAAAAATGATCCCGAATCCTCAAATGGACTGACGAAACTTCAAAAGCCTTTACAATTTCCAAAGAGTTACTGAAATCTGCAACATATTTAGCTAACTCTGTATCATCTGCTAAACGTGCCCTCATGACAGATGCTTCTTGATTAGACTTCAATTCGTATTTGTCATTTCATTCAATCAGAAAAAGTGGATAATCAAAGCTCTTACCTGTCAGAAAGGATCAGGAGGCAACTAGTGGATTTTTCGCATTTTATTTTAAACACAGCAAACATTTACACAGGAGGGACGAAAACACACAACAGACATCACCACGTAAAGAAAACAGACTAACAAAAAACAACCAAAACCCAGAGGGGGAAACAGCGCCCTCGGGTGGAAAACCTTGAACCTCGAGGGGTGGAAATAAAGTTTCAACACACTCCCCCCGAATGACCAAGGGGTTCATTCAAATTAAACATTCAACAATCTTCTACATTGCAACATTTCTTATGACCTTACATATCTAATTTTAACACAAAGTCCAATATCTATAAATTCACATCATTAGTCAATATTTCTGTTGCAATGTTATGGAAATTTCACTTTAAATAATATTTAAATATTTTTAACATTTTACATTTAACACATCAGGCATGAATTCAACTTTTACATAATATCAATGGCACAAATTCAATATTTCACAACAATAGTTTACATACTCACCAACTCATCATAATACAGTTAAATACAAGCTTAGTATAATGTCTTCAGATTGCATTTAAATTCCAAATCTCAATATAGGTTCCTAAAAAACATAATGACATTAATGATACTACTCAAACTATTCGTTCATCAATTTCAAGGTTGTATAACAATTGAACAGGCCTTTTAATAACCGATGTATTCGTTTTAATTTGACAAGATCTAATTTTACCATCTCTGCCAGGAAATGCAGCTACTACTTTTCCTAATTTCCAAAAATGCCTGGGAAGTTTATCATCATTAATTAGTACAATATCATCAACTTTAAATTCTCTAATTTTGCCTGTTGGCTTCACATATTGAGTAGATCTTAACATTAAAAGATATTCTTTAAGCCATTTTTTCCAAAAGTGATTAATTAACCTTTCACGATAATTAAACATTTTAATTAAAATTTTCCTATTACTTAAATTAGTATCAATAGTAAGTCTGGCAGGAGGTAAACTATTGACTCTTCTTCCTAACAGCAAATGAGCTGGAGTAAGAGGCGCAGGTTCTTGAAAATCTGAAAACACATAAGTTAAAGGACGAGAATTAAGAACACCTTCAATTTTAATAATTAAAGTCTCTAATTCTTCTCGAGACAAAGTGGTTCGACCTAAAGTTTTTCGAAGAGCCAGTTTCACCGATCTAATGAGTCTTTCGTAGAAGCCACCCCACCATGCAGCTTTCTCAACGATAAAGCGCCACTGGATTTTGTGGGAGGCATAAAAGTCTTTCACCTCTGGATGACTGATAACGCTCCACAAATGTTTTAGCTCAAGTTCAGTTCTTTTGAAAGTTTGAGCATTATCCGACCAAATCTCAGAACACAGTCCACGACGAGCGATAAACCGTCTAAGTGCTAAGAGAAAAGTTTCAGTTGTCAGATTGTCAACAAGTTCTAAGTGGACAGATCGGGTTACACCGCACGTAAACAAAACGATGTAGAGTTTGTTGTCACTGTTCTTAGCGTAGAGGGGTTCACCAAAATCAACTCCCACTATAGAAAAGGGAGGTGACTGTTCCATTCGCGCAGCTGGCAATGGTGCAGTAACTTGGAGACCAGGTGAAGAGTTGAATCTTTTACACAACACACATCCTTTTAAAAGATTCTTTGTCGTTTGTCTTCCTCTAACTACCCAGTATTTATCGCGGATTTCAGTCAGAGTTTCAGAAATCCCTCCGTGGAACACCTTTTTATGCGAGTTTAAAACTAACAAACTCACGAAACGATGCTTTGCAGGCATAACAATGGGATGTTTTTGTAGGTAAGTAAGTTTCGATTTCTGGAGTCTTCCACCAGCGTGAATTATCCCATCAGAATCAAGAAAAGGATTTAATTCCAAAATCTTGGAATTTTTCATCACTGATTTTCCTTGCTTTAAATAAGCAATTTCTTTGACAAAAACTTCTTCTTGTACTGATTTTATCCAGTATTTTTCGGCACCATCAAGTTCTTCTCCACTTATTTCGTCATATCTTCTAATATTATTTCTAACATTGTGTATGAAGCGAAGTATCCAACTTGTAACTCTAAGTAACTTATTCAAACAGCTGTATTTGTTGATATCAAGTAAAGGCACAGCTTTCGTATGAGCTTCACACACAAATGTCAATATTTCGTTTAAGTTCATTTTTTTCTCGCATGATTCAATAGAGAAATTGTTGAAATCAGAACCTCTCGGCCAATTTTCTTTTCCCTGACGAAGCCACTTTGGACCGTGAGTCCAAATCTCACTTTTCATAAACTTCTCTGCACTCGCTCCTCGAGAGATGAAATCAGCAGGATTTGCTTTCCCACTGCAGTGATGCCAATCCGCAGGATCAGTGTTGGACTGGATTTCTATCACACGGTTGGAAACAAAGGGTTCCCATTTAGAAGCTGCTCCTTTGATCCAATGGAGAGAAATTAATGAATCACTCCACAAAAATACCCTAGATATGGGAAATTTAAAATTTTCTTTTAAATATCTCAGGATTCTAGCAGCAATTACAGCTCCCATTAATTCCAATCTAGGGAGGGTTAATTTTTTAAGTGGGGCTACGCGGGATTTGGCTGTAATAAAACTTGTAGATACACATCCATCGGTTGTTTCAAAGCGAAAATAGCTCACTGCTCCAAATGCTCTAGGGCTAGCATCGGAAAAAATGTGTAGTTCTAATTCCTTCGCTTGACTCAAAGGAGAGGAGAAATATTTCCTTTCGAATGTCAAATCCTTCAAAGAATAAATTTGCGAGCACCAGTTTTCCCATTTTTCTTTAATTCAGTTGGCAGTTCATCATCCCATCTTAAACCATATTCCCATATTTCTTGCAATAGGCACTTGATGATTACAATAAATGGAGAAACAAATCCAACTGGGTCATAGATCTTTGCAGCCGTCTGAAGAACGCTGCGCTTAGTGCTCCTCAAATTGTCGATGATCTTGAGAATAGGTTGCACGTCTAATTTAAACGTGTCGTCGTTAATGTTCCATATGATTCCTAAAACCTTTAAAGGACGCATGCTGGACTCTTCAATATCCTCCATACCTCTTTCGCACCACAATTTTCTCAATTCTTCGGAATTAGTTTTAAATTTTCTTGAATTCATGTTCGCGTCTTTAAGAATTTCTACGGCAATAATGGAGAGGTCTAAAGCTTCCTTTATTGTATTAGCTCCGTAAAACAAATCATCTACGTAAAGTGACGAATTAAGCATTTCATAAGCTTTGCATTGTTCTTGTTCATATTTTCGAATATGATATTTAATGGTTGCAGCAAGCACAAATGGACTAGATGTTACACCGAATGGTACTCGTATCATTCTGAGAGTTTTATGAGACTTCGAATCCTGGTAATCTGGAAACCAGAAAAATCTCAAATAATCTCTATCCTCCTTAGCTATTCCAATTGTTAAAAATGCTCCTTGTATATCCTTACAAAATGCATGCTTGAATTCGCGAAATGTCAATAACACATCAAGGATTCTAGGATTCAATGACGGACCAGGAGTGAGACAGTCATTCAAAGATTTACAACCTTTATCTTTCGAAGAAGCGTCAAAAACCATTCTAACTTTCGTCGTTTCCTTGTCGATCCTTACAACTGCAGAATGAGGCATATAATATGTGTTATTTTGAATTTTCGAACAGCATTCCTCAACAATACTCAGATTTAATTGATCTGCAATAATATTCTTATATTCATTCAAAAGCCAGTTATTTCCCTTCATTCTCACACATAAATTTTCAAATCTGCGTTTAGCTATCTTCAAGTTATTAGGTAATTTGTCAGGACTTTTATCCCAAAAGAGCTTAGTTTCCTATCTCCCATTTTTGAATTTTAAGTTGTTTTCAAAGCACGTAATTAAATCCTTATCGCAATCGGAGATATTTTCCCAATCTATTATTCCCATCGCATCTAATTCCCAAAATAATTTTAAATTCTCATTTAACGCTGAGCAACATTCTGTTTTTAAAACAGAAACGTTCTTGTCGCAGTTTAAATCTACTGGTGAGATTCGACCTTGGACAACTTTACCAAAAATTGTATCAATTACAAATAAAGTTTTAGTTAAATTTTCCCTTTTGCCTGAATGTATTTCCCAAAAATATTGCGCTCCAATTAAAAGAGAAAATTCATTCCCGAAAGACTCGCAAGCATTTGAAAGCCTTATATTTTTCTTAATAAGCATCTTTTCAAGTTTATTAAACGATACTTTAAAAGGAGAACTAGAAATGACATCGCAAAGCAAGGCTTCAATTTCAATTCTTTTTTTAGGGTCACGAGAATTGCAAAGTGTAAACTTCACTACTTCTTACGTTTTTTTCTATCGGGTTTCTCGAACCAAATGTATAAACTAACAGTTTTTCTCTTCTCATTATGGGTAATTTCATCGCGTCAGCTATTTCCTTTTTCAAAAAGCATCGCTGAGAAGCGTTATCTAGCAGAATATTTACCATTTTTCTCCTTTCTCCTCACTTCATTAAGGCCGAACAGGTTTCTAAAAGTATTTCACCCTCACTGATATTTATGTTCGAACAAGTGACAATTTCGTCCCTCTCTACATCCGGTCTTTCACCCCTCTCGGGTTCAGGGGGTGTTGTCGCGTCGCAAATCAGCTCAGAATGTCTACGTTGACATTTACCACATGTCCGTTTCGAAGGGCAGTTTCTTTAAATATGTCCTGCTTTCGTGAGGCACAGGAAACATAACCCGTTTCTTCTTAAATGAGCCTTTCTTTCCACAACCGGCAAAGGGCAAGATGAAGAATCATGATCGGGTTTAGGATTTTTACAAAATAAACATTTTTTCACGTCGATTACAAAGGCGGATGCATGCGGAGTATTATCGCTTGTTTGGTTTTTTCGGTTACGTAACTCAAATTTATTCTTATTGAATTTTCCGTATTTATGGTTAGGTCTTTCATAAGTGCTAACTCCAGATTCTGTGCGTGCATCTGAGCCAAATTCTTTGATTAAATGTTCGTTTCGCTCTCGACATTGAATTTCGATTTTTAAGAATTCTAATAAATCCGAAATAGTACTTTCTTTTTTAGAATAAATTTTACGGGAAAATTCCAAAGATAATTCTCTAGGGATAGATTTTAACAATATGGGATGTAGTAAAGAACTATAACTGTTTGGATTAACACCATTATTTTCTAACCCACGCATGTGCGTTTCGCATACAGAATATAATCTGCGTAGCGAATTAACATCATTTGCTTTACGTACCGGATTTAAATTTAAAAGTTGTGACATATGCGCATCAATAATCATTTCAGTTCTACCGAATCTTTCTTTTAAAATATTTATGGCGACATAATAATTTTCTGTTTTTAAAGCCAAGCCCCGCACAGCCATTTCAGCATCGTTAATTAAATACGATTTTAAATAGTTAAATTTTTCAACATCGCTAAGACTTAAATTTTTATGTATGGCAGTTTCGAATTGAGAATAAAAGTCATTGAATTTTAGCATATCTCCATCAAATTGAGGTATTTGTAATCTCGGAAGTTTGATTGAACATTGTTGAGAATTGCTGTTAATAATTTTATCATTAGCAATTTCGCTTTCATTTTTTCGTAAAATTTTCTCAGCTCGCATTTTCCACGTTATCATTTGATCTCTGTATTCTTGCTGAGGTTTCACTTCGTTAGTCAGATCTTGCGATTTACACAAATTCAATATATCTGAGTCAAGTTTCTTTAGCTGATCATCTTTATCTAATAATTTTGCTAACAGTTCTTCGATCACGTCTTAAGATTTTTCATCCGTTTTGTATATTTCCTGCTCTAGCTGTTTAAAATATCCTGTTGCCGCCTTTCTGACAGGGGTTCTAACTTTTTTCGAAGATTCCAGATCCATTTTAGCTAATTCGCAAATGATTTCAATTTCGCATCTAAAGGTACCTCTGGCCGAATTGGGCGTTTCCCGGGTTTCGGCACCAAAAATGATTCGACTTCAAGTCGAAATTCTCGTTTCATTCAATCAGAAAAAGTGGATAATCAAAGCTCTTACCTGTCAGAAAGGATCAGGTGGCAACTAGTGGATTTTTCGCATTTTATTTTAAACACAGCAAACATTTACACAGGAGGGACGAAAACACACAACAGACATCACCACGTAAAGAAAACAGACTAACAAAAAACAACCAAAACCCAGAGGGGGAAACAGCGCCCTCGGGCGGAAAACCTTGAACCTCGAGGGGTGGAAATAAAGTTTCAACACTTCAGATGTAGCATTGGGTGGAGTTGTGCAACAACTCGTAAATAATGCTTGGCAAGCACTTGGTTTCTTTTCCGTAAGACTGACGCCAACACGAAGGAATTATAGCTCATATGATCGAGAACTGCTTGCTGCATATTCATCCATTAAGCATTTCCGATACTTGATAGAAGGTCGTGAATTTACGTTATTCACAGATCACAAACCACTCGTTTATGCATTCCGTCAGAATTTGGAAAAGGCATCACCACGTCAACAAAGAAGGCATTTAGAATTCATTAGTCAATTCACGTTAGAAATTCAACATATTTCTGGTAAAGACAATATTATTGATGATGCCTTACTAGGCTGGAGGAAATTAGAATCTCATCACAAATTGACTATGGGTCCATAGCTAAGGAGTAAAAGGAAATAATTTCATCTCGAAACTCTTCATTAAACATTGAAAAAATACCCATTTTTGGCTCTGATTTTGAATTATATTGTGATATTTCAGCAAAAGCTAAAAGACCATTTATTTTAGTCAACTTCAGGCAAATAATATACCACAGTGTTCACTATCTATCTCATCCCGGAATCAAAGCAACTGTACGATTAGCTTCATCGAAATTTGCCAGGTCATCCATCAACAAGGATATTCGCAATTGCGCAAAAAGTTGCTTAAAATGTCAAAAATGCAAAATAACTAAACATGTCCACACTCCATTGCAAAGTTATCCTACAGCAATCCAACGATTTCAAGAAACTAACCAAGATCTTATTGGTCCTTTGTCACAATCGGATTGTCTTACAATAATTGACCGCTACACACGATGGGCAGAGGCTATTCATTTACCTGACATCCGAGCAGAGACAGTAGCTGATGCTTTACTGAAAAAGTGGATAGCCCGTTATGGCATTCCAACTGTAATTACAAGAGACCAAGGTACTCAATTTGAGTCTAAACTGTTCGAAGAACTTTCGAAATTTTTTGGTTTTAAAAGAAATAGAACAACAGCATATCACCCACAAGCTAATGGTTGTATCGAACGCTGGCACCGTACGTTGAAAACCAGTATCATGTGTCATGAAAACAAAAATTGGACAAAATCACTTCCAATTATTCTACTTGGTTTAGCCACTATGTGGCGTGACAATTGTAAAACCACCTCAGCTGAGCTTCTGTATGGTGATAACATAAAACTACCATGCGACTTTCTTCAGAATTCAAGCTTCCAACAACAATCTGAATTTATTCAGAATTTAAAAAGAACCATAAAAAAATTAAAACCTGTTCCCTTTCATAATCATTCAAGCCCAAAAACATTTTTTTTCAAGGAATTAAAAACTTTCTCACATGTATTTGTCCGTACTGACAGTTCTCGTCGTAGTTTACAACAGCCGTATCACGGACCATATAAAGCTAAAAGAAGAACAGACAAAGTTTTCACTTTAAAAATAAATCAGAAAGAAGTCAACGTTTCTGTGGGCAGAATAAAGCCACAGTTTTCTGACAATTCTACAGAACCTGATTCGATTTCGAAAACTCCAACAATTGTTAAAAAGGATTCAGTAGCTAAATCACATACCACAGAATCAGAAAGTCCTTCGACCAAGCAAGGCACCAGTGACAAAAGAGTGAGTTTCACTGCTCCAAAATTGGTGACAAGATCTGGACGTAAAGTGTACATTCCTTCTCGTTATAAGAGACCTTCTTCATCGTACGAGTAGCTCACTAGAGGGGGAGTACTGTGGTGCAACGAGTAGCAAAAACATTTTATTATTGAACTTGGAAGTTGTGTAACAACTGAACTCTATCTTGTGTATTGGCTGGTGTTCGAGGGATATACCTTTAAGCGCTACTTCCGTTATCTCCAATAGTTTTATTTAAATGTTTTAAATGTAAATTAACTGTAAATATTAAATGTTTATGTATCTTTAAACATATAACACTTTCACAGTAAATAACTGTAAATCATATTTTTCATGTTCTTTATGTAAAAGAGAAGAAAAACTGAAGCTTCGTCCTTTTTTTCACTCCATTTTCCCAGAAGTTCTGAGTCATTGCGTCGTGAGTGTGAAACCAATGAGAGTCGATGTGAATTTCCTTACCCTTCAAGAATCCGAGCTGACACCGAATACGCCAACATTTCAGCCAGCTGTCACTTGTCAAAACAATAATTCTGTTATGTCTATGAGAGTGACAAATCAATCAAAAACTGCTTTTCTGAGCACCATTACTACGAGACGGTAAGAGGAAATAAATATACAGTGCACACGATTTTCGATCAAGGAGCAATAAATAAATCATATGACTTTAAATTGCGCAAATAGCCTTATGTTAAAAAGAAAGAAAACTAATTTGATAGTTTGTGGTGTAGGAGATACAAGTACAAAAATTAAACAAGCTGTTAAGGCTGCAATTTCTAACTTTTAGGGAAATTTTATTTAAACATTTTATTTTTTTAATTTATCTAAAATTACGGATTTCATGCTGTCACAAATGTTAAATATTAATATGTAACAATTAAAACATATAAAACTCGCGGGTAAGAATTTTAATGTGTCAGGTCACGTAGATTGGACATTTAATTGCCGAAACTTTTAATGAATCGTTGCGGCTAGTTTAGATTTTCCGGATAATTATAATTTAATTTTCAAAAATACTGTTTTTGGACACGTAGCAAATAGAAGCGTTCCCGTTGAAACTCAGGGAAGGGTAGATAGCGTCTTCATTGAGAATAATGCTAATTTAATTGAAACTATACATCATGGGGCTGATCGAAATAATCATTTTAAAATGAAACTAAACAGAAATTCTGAGAATTCGAAAACCTGCAGAATGAGGTATCCAAAAATGAAGAAGCAATAATTTGCGAAGAGCACTTTAAGAAAAGCATTAAAAGATATTGTACAGGAATTGCAAGAATGCCGTTAAAAGATGATCCAATGTGTTTAGGGAAATCTAGAGATATTGCCCTTAAAAAATTAAATTCGTTGTGGAATTTTGCTTTAAAGAATGTGAGTTTTTATATAGGGAATTTTTATAAGAGCACGAAAACTTAGGACACGTGACAAGATATTTTGGAGTGTGACTAGAAAAAATGCAGTATTATATGCCACATTTAGGAGTATGGCGCCCTGATAAAATTAACTCAAAGCTTAGAGTGGTTTTTTAATGCCTCGTCACAAACAACAAAAGGGAAGTCTCTTAATTCCTTACAGTACAACAGTGGAGTTATTCAGGAAGGCCTGTTCAATACAATGACGAAATTTCGTAAACATATTTATGCATTCGTGGCTGACATTAAACAGATGTATAGAATGATCTTACTTGATTGAGCTAATGAGAATTCTTTGGAAAGAGGAAGTGAATGAACCAGTAAAATCCTATGAGCTCAAAACTGTTACTTATGCATGCAACTGTTATGTAAGTGCATCTTACCCCACAACAAGAGCCCTACTTCAGTTACTTAGAGATGAGCATGAGAACCAGCCATTAGCTCCCCCAGAGTTAGAGAGACACTTATATGGATGCCGTATTAACCGTTTCTGATAATTTAGTTACCTCCAAAGAACTTTAAAGGCAGTTAATTGATATCTTGGAAAATTCTGGCATGCAAATGCATAAATGGCATAGTGATTCTGATGAGTTAGTGACAAGTAGAGAAGAAATCTAAAATTTTACACACTGAGGAAACACAAGTTCTAGGAGTTTCTTGGAATACCAAAATAGACAGCCTTTACTTTAAAGTCGAATTCAAGGTGTTTCAAAGAAAAGACTGTAGATTCATAAAACGCTGCGTCTTATCCACTAAAGCAAGACTTTTCGATCCCCCTAGATTACTGGGACATGTAGTGACGAAGGCAAAAATATTTTTATAACAATTGTGGTTTTTGAAGCTGTACTGGCAAGAGGTACTTCTGCAGAAACTAACTAAAGAGTGGTCAAATTTCATTGAATCATTACAGAGTTTTAGTAGCATTGAATTTAATAGGTATAGACTTACTGAGGAAGCTAACGTGATAGAAATCCATAAGTACGCAAACGCATCAGAAGCTTATGGCTCATTCATCTACTGTAATTATATTAAAGATGGTCACGCATCAATTAAACTGATTTCCAGTAAGTCGAGAATATCTCCATTAAAAAGAGTTACCATCCCAAGATTGGAACTTTACGTGTTTAGTACTCTTAGCCAAGTTAGTGATAAAAGTAATACATGCTCTCAAATTACCAATATTCCACACCTATCTGCTGAGTGATAGCATAATCGTTCTCACTTGGATTCAGAAAGAATCATTTCTTTTTAAAAATTTGTGGCCAACCGTGTAACCAAAATTTAAGACCTCACTTGCAGTGGCAATTTGAGATATGTTCCTTCTTCTGAGAATCCTGCTGACCTCATCTTAAAACTCGATCCTGCAGACAGTGGTTTGAACCACCATCATTTTGCATAGCAGTGAATAACCAAACAAAGACATTTTAATGCGAGTTATTGCAGATGGCTTTTCTTAGGAGTTCAGATTATCTAGTTACTCTATTTGTTTTAAAAGTAATAATAGTTTTATTGATAATTTTTTTAAAAAATATCAAGAAAACTATTGTTAAGAATTATCAAGAAAGAAATAGTTATAGTAAACTTATTCTTATTTTGAGTTACGTACATAGGTTCATCAAAAATTGCAGACAGAAAGACGATAAGTTTACACTTTCTTTATCCCCAGATGAGCTCAGAGAAGACGAGCTTTCATTGGTATGCTTAATAAAACAAAGCCAGTTAGTCAAAGAGATGAAAGATATAAGACAGTCAGGTGAGGTCTCAGGACAAAGTCAGATAAGAAAGTTACATCCCTTTATTGATAAAGCAAAAATATGAAGAGTGGGTGGACGATGGTCCATCAGTAATTTAAGCTTTGAAAAAAAGTTTCCGATATTATTACCAGGTAATCATTGGTTGACAAGATTAATAATAACTAGTTATAACATTAAATATTTGCATATAAGACCTCAGACATTATTTTTTACTATAAAGCAAAGATTTTAGCCAATTAATGGCAGGGCTGATTGTAGAAAGATAGTCCGCGAGTGCGTAACTTGTTTTAAAACTAAATCAGCTAACGTGTGATCAGATAATGGGTGATTTAATGGGCTAATTGTGCGAGCCAAAACTTTCCATTTGTCCTTTCAGGGGTTCATTTTTGTGAGCCAATCACAATTCAACGTAAGCACTAGCGTAAAGATACATACCAAAAGATTTATGCGGCGTTAACGGTGCGCTTCGTTACAAAAGCTGCGCATTTGAAGCATGCGACAGAACTAAGAGCTCAAGCATTTATAGCTGCCCTTGAAATGGTTTTGCGCGCAGAGGAAAGTGCAGTGTTTTATGCTTGGATAACGGGTCTAACATCATAGGGAGCAATGCTGAGTTTCAGATATTATTTAAAATAGTCGAAAATCCTGGTTATGGTTATTATATAGGTTATATGAGTAATGAGAATGTAACATGGTAATGTCTGCCTCCTAGAGCCCCTAGCTTTGGAGGACTCCGGAAAGCTGGGGGGAGATCCTGAAAAGAGTAGTGTGCGCTTGAAAATTAACTTATGAGAGCTTTCTGACAAATTAGTCGAAATAAATTGATTTTGAATTTTCGACCATTTACTCTTTCGTCTTCGGGTACTGAATGATTTGAACCCTCTCACAACAGGCCATTTCTTGACCGAAAGATCGTTTACTGCGATTGTAGAGCCACATTTATCAAATATATTAGAAAATTGACTGGGTTTGTGGCAAATACCGCAAAGTTTGTGAAAGCAATATGGAAAAAATGGTACAATAACTCTCTTACAACCTTGCATCAGAGATCGAAATGGTAGTTTGAAAACCCAAACATAAAGGTAGGGGGACATGGTTGAAATAAAAGAAGATGACATGGCTGTGGTTCATGGGGTGAATTGTTGCGATCTTTCTGGGAAAGGTTGCCCGGATTCTCGTTGCTGGTATTAAACCAAAAAAAGAAAAGAAAAAGAAGAAGAAGAAGTTTTCAAACACCCAATTTCTGAACTTCGTATATTGCCTATTGAATCTCAAAAATTATTTGCTTCAGATCTAATGCATGTGTCATATTTTGTTAAACATCAAATTATTGTGTGTCATTTGAGATTATTCTGTCATCCACTCATTATATTGTGTCATGGTAGGAACTTATTTCATTTATTGATGTGAATTATTATTTATGTTGATTTGTGAAAGAGCGCAATTTTTTTGCATGACAAGACACTGCAACGTCCAACGGTATGTATCTCCGCATACTACCGTCTTGCCATCTGTACGAAAAAGCAGTTTTTAGTGTCAAACCGAGGAACGAGAGTCGAAGACAGTTACGTACCAGCGGCTCTCGTCTAATTAATGAGTGGGATTAAAAGGGAATTACAGTCGGTTCAAAGAGTCATTCTTAATGAGTTTGGGAATAATTTACCAAACTCAAACATATACCTTAAATATTAGAAAGGTGTCAAAAAGAACAATACACATTCCTCATTAAACAAAATGTGATCAATGGTCACATTTAAGTTTACTAAATGCGAAATAGAAGTTTTAATTATTTGCAACACTCTAGAGCATCTGTAGCATAATTATTGATTTTCAGAACATAAAATGTTTTTATTTTATATTATTCTGGATTTCAAAAGAAATTTTTTTCTAAAAAAGAAGGTCTTGAATAAGAATGTTTACTCTAAGACCTGGTTAAGGAAGGTATAAGTTAAGGTTAAAACCTAGAATTTAATTATCTGTCTACGTAAATGCAAATAATTTTCTGTTAACTAATATAATCATTTGAAGTGAGTGAAAATAACTTACAACAAATGTTAAATGCATTTCCTAAAGACACCATTGAGAGTATTAATTTATAACGCAACATTTGATGAAAAAACACAAAAAATTCGATTGAAGTACGACGGTTTTAAACAGAAGTAACCTCCATAAAAACTACTATCGTAGTTATTTCTTCTACATTTTCTATTTTCACAACTAAGGAGAATAGAGGATAATAACACAGTGATTTTTTTGTTGGTTCGTATGAATTCCACATCATATCATCTTAATCATATTATTTTGTGTAAAATTTATTATCTATAATGAAATCATTATCTAAATACAAAAGTGCTGAGAAAAAAATAGTAATTTTTTAAATTTATACTGTAATGAAAATATATTAATTTTATGAAAGAATTTTCATTGATTTCAATATTCAGACTTTAAAACATGTTCAAACATTATAAATATTAGTAACTTTAAAAAACTAATTATAGAAAGAATCAGAAAATATTGATCCGCGTACATCGAATTTCAAAATAAAAAACAAAGTAAAAAGAAATGTTTTCTTTTAAATGTTGTCATATTATGTTACGCTCAAAAAAAATCTCACGCGTTTTATGATTATTTCATTATTCTGTAACATTTATAAATAATGTACAAAAGAGCCCCATAATTTCCTTTCGTATATCCGCACAAAAACAATTGATTTTTTGGTAGTTAATTAAAAGGAATTTTAACAAACAAGAACTGCGCATCTTCCTTATGGATAGGAATCCGTAATCCCATCAGAGCTACTGCCAAACGCCTCAAGAGACCCGGATGGTTGGACAGTAGTCAGCTTCCATATCATAGAGAAGGGTCCGACGCAAATATAAACTGCTTAAAAACAATTACAAGTATTTAAATATGTTATTACAAATCTTCCATTTCTCAATTTTTCAGCAATCTTCAACAACATACTTTTGGCACCAATAATCGTTTGCGATTTTACAGATCACCAAAATCCCCAAATCGATTCGATATAATTGAAAATATATATGATTTCCGAAACGTGGAATCGGATTTAATTTTTCGAGCAAAGAAACTAGCGTTTCGTGATTTGAAAATGGAACAATAATCAGACCAGTACAAATTTTGATCTATTAAAAGTCTCTTGGTAGACATAATGCTATTTAACAAATAGGTCGGTTAAACATGAGAGCTTCTTAAAAAGGATTATTAAAAAAATTTAGAAGTTTTCACCGCAATTTGTAAATAAAAAAATTTCTTGGTCTGACAAAAAAATGTAACGATTTTTTAATTTAATGAAATTTATAAAAGTTAATTGAATATGACACTAAATTATATTAATCAGGAAAGGCTTTTAATCAATTTAAAATTGTTTCTTTAAAACATAGTTACTACTAAGTAAATAAAAAATCGCTCTCTCAAAAGATGCAAACCTTTTACATTTGTATCTGAAGTATCCCACTTTTAAAAAAGCTAGATCATAAAGTTTGATGGAAAATACGAAACAGATTTTCGAACACCGATGCATTTTTTTCCTAGAAAATCGTGATCTCTTCCAAAGAAAATTGGCAAACCGTGTGATGGACACGAAATTTAAATTCTTACGGGATGGAAATGTCAAATTGCATTCCGAGTACTTCAGCTTATTTCAGATCATACGGAGATCATCTCCTGGATCATGTTTGAATGGATTCAGATCATGATTCAATATCTTTAAAATGATTAGATTATGTGTCTAAAAAGTCACACGGTTTCATTCGTGAGTGAAAAACTTATCAGGGTTCTTTTACCTTCTTTTTCTATTTTCTATTTTATTCATGAGTAAATACTTTTGTAGGTAAGGAAACAAATCTACCGTTTTTTAAAAGGCGCCATCAACTTTTTTATTACTTTTATAAAACATTTTTACGAATAAGATTGATAAATCAAATACAATTCAGTAAAAAAATTAATTTTTCTGACGATAAAATTTTTAATTTATAAGTTACAATTATAAAAGTTATTTTTCGCTGCTGAGATAAATGACAAAAATATTTTAGTTTTTTTTTAAAATTTCTTAAAGGAATTTTTCTTTTTATAGCGGAGCGAGAATAAAATTCGAAAGAATTTACAGATCATATTCGACCATAAAGATATAGTAATGCACAGGGACCGTATAAAGTGTATGCATCATAATCCTGCAGATACATCCTATTTCTGAGGGAAAAAATAGCTTTTCAATTAGACGAATCAGGGCTTTTCAATTAGGGAGTCTGCCTGAATATAATCCTTCTTTTTGAACCATGATAATGATAATTTTGTCTTTCTTTTTTTTTTATCTAATTTCTTATCCAATAACCATAAATATCAACTGTAATAGTTTAAACTCGGTCATACTCAACTGTAAAGATTTCGACTTAATTAAGCCATTGAATTATGATATTTTTGATTTATCTTTTATGGTATAGTATCTTTGTTCAAACCCTCTAACTTATCAATTCTATTTTAAAAAATTGAAATGTACGTAATTCTATTAATCTTTCATGGATATCAAAATATAAACTGGCGCTTGGAATATTCGTAGTATTCATTCCCCTTTGTCACTGGGATGTTACAGTTTACGAACTTGTTTGTAATGAACGGCAGAAGATAGAGCGCCCGTTGGCAGAATAAGGTGTTCGAACAAAGAGTGTACAAACAACAGCAGAAATGACATATTCAAAACAAATGTTGCCCCATTATATAAAGATTTAATAATGACGAAAAAAATGCTTTTTCATGAACAAGTACTTTATTAATGTTCGTTGAAAGTGTTTTTATTTTCAATCCTCGCACTGCCCGGCAGCATTAAGCGTCGTAATTCGTTTTGAAATGTGAATGAACATCTCCTTCCCCTTCTCTTCAATTGATAATCGAGTCAGCTGCAACGGGCGATATTTGTTTTGATTGGATGGTGAACAATGCACGTATTTCTCCAGATCGAATTTCACATATGAAGCTGAAGAAGGATTATTTAAAATCAAATTAATCTAATTATAGTCTTTCAAATGTATTTAGAAAATATTTATTGATTCTTTTATAAAGTGAAAAGATTTATTGAACTACACTGAAGTGGTTTTGAAAATGTTCTTTTATTCTCTACTTTTGTACCTAATGTCTTGTAAACAGAAACAAATTATTAACTGTTTGCTTAGTACTCATTTGAAAGAATAAAAAAGGTTCTTATTCCTAAGATTTGATTTGATTTGTGATGTTTTATGGCGAATAGCTACACATTTGGCCATGCTGTGCCTATCCAATGGTGAAATATAAAAGTAAGTTAAATTTGGGAGCTAAAAGAATACGTATAAAAGATGATAGACTGCAATAAGATCGTATATAAAATGGCAATGCTTCAGAATTTACAATTTCAGTTTAAATAAGAGTAAAACATCAGTAAAAAATAAAAAATACAAAATATATGCTTTGGTACCACTGATAACAGAAGAGACAATTAGTAAGCGAACTGAATACAAGTATAAAATCTAATATACTTTAAAAATTTAAAAATGTTCTGGTGGTGTTTTTCACTCAAGAGGTCCTGCAAGTTCAATGAAGTTAAAACAAAAAAGCGAGCACGTTGGGAATTAAAATTAGGATATTCAATTAAAATATGATTAACAGTAAAATCCACGTTGCATGTGGGGTACTTTGGCACAGATTCTCCAAAAGGAAGATGTATGTGGATAAACCGCGTATGTATAATCAAATTTTTACAGTAACAGATTATCATTAAAACTTCAAGGTTTCTTGGACTCTTTATCTTCTAACACCATTGAGAATTTGAAACAAGAAGTTGCTCGAAGAAAAGCCAGATTTCTAAGGGGATGAATTTAAATCAAACAATAACTTTTTATCAATAACAGATAACAATTTCATGATAGTTTTAAACCTCCGAGTATCACTCCCGGTATTGCATGAGGCGATTGGCAAGTACATAAATTCTTGTTCCTATCATTTCAATTTTACCAAAATCTCTCCGAACGACCCAACTGAAGAGTATCAATTTCCTTTTCCTTTGTACGAAGAGGATTGAACTAGACTCGAACTTCAAACGTGACTAATGATGAGATCTACACAATATTTAAAGATACTAAAATTCTTAAAAACAAAACATGGAATCATGGATAGAAGATCAAGGAAAGATAAGTGTCAAAAAGATGGAGGCAAAGAGAAAACCTTTCAAAACTTAAATGTGAAGAAGCATCATTAAAAAGTGAGCAACTTCGTTGCCATAAGAAGCAACAAATAAAATTTGAACTGCCACAACAGAGGTCAGGTTAGAACTGATTTTAATTGGACACGGTGATATTGTTTAAATTTAATGCCATCAAATCCTTCGGTTCTTTTGAAAGAAAAAAAATCATTAAAAAATAGAAAATAAAATTGAAAGTCCACAAGGACATTAGAAAAATCGGGATCAAACATTATTTTCACCACAGAAAATCGCATTAATATGAAGTAAAAAGTTGTTTACAAAGGACTGAAATGCGTTTAGAAAGTGTGTGTGGCTAAATATTATTATTTATATACTTTTCATATTTCAATTTTTGTTAGTATCCATTTCAGGTGATTTATGTGTATCTGAGCTTTTTCTCGTTCATCAATGCTTTAAATGAAGGAATAATGACTCTTCGGAAAACGCAGTGGCAGGAGCAACTGAACACTCCATTTCCAAATCCAGTGAAATCCTGCCATAGGAGGCACACCGTCTAAAAGTTTCCATTCTTTTAAAAATTAATATTTTAGCTTTTGTATAATCAGCACATTTTTCGTGGGTAGGTAGGAAAAAAAAGTGTGCAAAAACATCTTAAATTGCGTCTTTAACCTTTATCATTTAATTTCATTTTAATATTCAATCCTTTAATTTTTAAAATTCTTCATTGCCAATCCCATAACCCCTGTGCAGATAAAGATAATTTCTTGTTAGGATTATTCTGAATCTTTTGTTAAAAAAGTATGAGGATGTTTGTTTGCGTTTGTATAAATGCAATATGAGCATTTTATTTCCAATAATCGAGATTTATTATTATCGAAAATTATTTTCCACATTAACATAAAATGCAAACTATAATTAAACAAAGAAGAACAAATGCATGACATTTTCACTAAATTATAACATGATTCGCCTATTTTCAACAGCAGAGTTTTTTTAAAAATGAAAGTTTTCTTTCGTATCCTTTTAGAATCATGTTTGGGATTTACCGAAGCTTTAGTAACATTAATTGCTAACAGAAAGGTGATAGTTATTTATTTCACGGCATAAATGTTATAAGATATTGGAGAAATATTGATACGAGAACGAGAGAAGAGCAAACACTAAAATGCTCATTCATTTTACAAAAAAAAACAACCATTGATTGATTGCATGCTGGAGATGTAAAAACTAAATTATAACATACATCACCTATTTCTCCTTCAACTATTTTTTTTTTCTTCATAAAAATGGAATTCATTGAGCGCATTCATTCGGAAATTCGCCGCGGCATTCTTCGCGATCCGGGTCCGGCCTGAAGTCCGATGGCGAGCTGGACGGAAATGGGCTGCGGCAACACGACAAGAAAAAGACACCCGCTTTCGATTGAGAATGAGAATTCTTTGTCCTTTTTTGTAAGATTGAATCAACGTGAGATACAAATTTATCCTTCAGCGAACCGTAAAACACAGGGAATTTTTTGCATAAGCAATAACAAAGAGAAAATAACATGGATATTCTTTCTTATAGAAAGATATAATCCTCTAAAAATGATATAAAAATAGGAAGGTATAAGGCTAAAGTATCATTTGAAACTGATTTTAAAAAGCGAAAATTGATAATTTAGAAAATAAAAGTTTTTTCTCCTTGAATTCAAATAAAAAATGAGAACACCACCAGAGCACTTAATTATCTATTATAATAAAAATGGAGCTCGAAATGCGTTGCTAAGCGCAAAACTGGAGAACGGCTCGACCGATTCGGCTAATTTTTTGTTTAATAGTTTTGTTAAGACACGAGGATGGTTCTTATGGAAAGAAAAAATGAAAAAACTGCGAGGAAAATAGTTAAAACGACACTTTTCTAACTTTCCCGCCAAAAATCTGCATTTCCTTCCCCCACGCCAACTGAGTGAGATAGCAGGAAGTAATAAATTATGATTTGTTTAGAAAGAAATGCGCGAAGTCAGTTGGTTTTCATTCATAGATAACGGGATGTTTAAAAAAGAAACAAAATAGCTGCTTTTATTATTAGTCTGTATGAATATTTAATCTATGCCTGCTCAAAATAAAATTTCGGCACGGAAGAAAAAAAAAGAATAACAAAGTGAAAATAGGGTTTGTAGAAACAAAATTAGTGAAGAAAAAAAGGATAGAAAAAAAGAAAAGAAAAGAAGGATGTGTGTGTATCAATATTATTTCCTCTGTGCGCGGCATTTTCCGAGCTTTTTTTAAACTTTCGCATCTCTTAAAAACCAATTGTCTTTATTGTTTAGTGTGCTTACATTTATGAAAATTTGAATCTCATTATTCTATGAAAATGTAGAATTTTAGACCTTTCCCTCCACCATTTAAGTAAAATATCAATTCCGGGACAATCATTGCTCGGATACAAAGAGAAAGATGAATAGCACAATGAACAGAACATCTGAAGAAAATAATACTAAATAATACTCTAAATAAATTATATGATTATCAAAATTTGTTTGGTTTAAAAATATTTTGATGCAAAACCTGTTATGAGACATAGCTAAATAAAATATTATATGAAAATTTTAGCGAGCATTAATACTGGCGAACCGACTGGTCGCCAAGGGCGGCTAGTATGTAATAAAGTATTCTGCAAGTCGTAGAAACCAAATAATCCGAATAATTTAAATAACTCTCGTCGATACACATTAAGATTCCACTTTTATTGTGATATGCATACTATTCAAATTTGATGTTTTAAAGTAAGCAGTCTATTACACAGTTTTAAAAAATGCTAAAAGTAGAATACAGAACAACATATTTCAAATTGAATGATTCAACTCTTTGTCACCAGACAAGTAAATACTAGTATAAAAAGAAAATAATTTGTAGAATGTTTCATTTAATTCTAATGATAGTCAATAAACAGTTTTTTTTAAAGAGTGTTCTACAAAAAACAGTAGAAATTAGTATGTCAGTAAAAATAAGTTCCTGTCTATGCCCATAACAAAAATACATAGCAATTCAGTTTCATGAGACTTTTTAATTTATATCATTTTTTTTTCAAAAAAATAATGAAATCAAATTAAATTCATTTTTAACATTTTTTTTATTTTATAAAGTAAATAAAATATTCAAAACTGTTGATATCTTGAAAAGGAAAGATTAAAAGAAAGCAATGAAATATATAAAATGTTTTAATAAGATTGTTTATTTTTTCGAATAGAATTTTTATTTCAAATCTTAAAACGATAATTAAATAGAAATTTCAAAATATTTTTATCGAAATACTTTAGCATTAATTTCAGTCTTTATTCAAAGTTAAATTCAAAGTAAACAGATTTTGTTGAAATGAATATTTATGATTATACTAGCCGCCTTTGACGACCAGTCTGTTCGCCAGTATTAATGCTCGCTAAAATTTTCAAATAATATTTTATGTGGCTGTGTCTCATAACAGGTTTTTCAAAAAAATATTTTTAAACCGAACAAATTTTGATAGTCATATAATTCATTTATGTAGCAGCCACTATTGACTGTAACCGGAACTGCTGCGCCACCTAGA
>JAOUZG010029335.1:4773955-4800333 GCA_026289955.1 Argiope argentata
TCTAGATGCACGCCAAGTTTTCCTGCCAAGGGTGATTAAATTGCAGTAAACCTACCATGTGAGCGCAAATGACACCCTCTAATGAGTTAGCGTTAATGAGACTGAGCGCAAGTGACACAATCCCGTTTTTTTTTGTTTTTTTTGTTTTTGTAAACACTATTAAAAGTTTGTCTACACAAACCATTATCATAGCAAAGCTATTATCATGAATATGAAGTGCTGTAAAACGTTTGCACGTTAATTACACATCTTCATTTATCAACAAATATTTATTGTACTTTTCAAATAAGTGAAAGCTCAATCATTATTTTAATTAAGAAATATGTTTTGTAGGTTCATCAGATCTGCTCATAAAGGGAAAGTTAACCTGAAGAAAAGCATATACATAATATTTTATCTGTGTTGCTAAAAAATTATGAACAGAATGACTGGACATTGAATATAATGCCTAAAACTGGCTGGGAATGTATGAAAATTCATATTTCATACAATTTCTAAAAATGACAAAATATGAAATATATCTCCTATTCAATGAATGGAAATTTTGTGCATTTCAAAACTGAAAATGCTATTTGAGGTAAAATAAATTCTATAATCAATCAGAAAATATGAGCAACAGGAAAATTTCTCCTTGTTTCTTTGAAAACTACTGTGGGAGATTCTATTCCTGAAGTCAACAAGAGGCCAAATGATTTGCACAATATATTGATAATTATAATGTGTGAGCTGGAGTATTGTTTCTACTGATTGTAACTGCAGAGGGAAATTTGAAGCAATTCTATGTAAGATTTCAATTCAATTTATGCCTTAAGAACTTGCTTAGAATCGGAAATATTCCTGATCATGATGTTCAAGTCAGGTCAGTTCCATTTTGCCAGCCCAGTGGAAGCAGCCAAGGAGTTTTCAAACTTATGTGTTAAACAAAAGGCCAAAATATAATATGCCTTTGCATAAAAGATTTAAGGAATTTTCAAATGTTATCCAAGCAAACTACATTACAACAAGTAGGATTATTTCCTTTTTTTTTATATGAAAGCTTTTTTCATTTATAAGAAAAGAATCAATTTTATTTTGCATAACTTTCCTTTTCCTTTATATATTTTAAATAAATTTTATAATAGCAGCCTCTATTTTTTCAGAATAACAACTCAAGCAAGGCTGGGATGGCCTGGTTGGTAGAGCGTTGGACTCGTACTCCTTAGGTTACGGGTTCGAAGCTCATTTGCCAAAACAATCCCCGAGTGTTTGGCGATTGGCGCTCGTTAAATCTGTTCGTGGTCGCAAAGTCCTCCATATCGGGAGTAATATCACTGGGGGTACTGGGTCAGGGGTGATCGTTCCCTGTTCCAGGTCTAAATTACGATCTGAGATGAATGAATGATTTGCGTGAATGTAGTCCGCCCCCTAAAAAGGGGTGGGACGTGTGTGTAGCTAAGTCGTACTCTTGGCCCTAGATGGCGCTACTTATAAAAATTCTGCTGATGTATCAGCGGGGCTTGTCCCTGGCAAGTGCTATAAGTAACAACAACCCAACTCAAGCAATGAAAATTCTAGTTAACTGAATTAATTTTTCCTTTCATTTAAATTCTGTGTTTTTGTTTACAATTTTAAATATTCAAATGAAAGAAGTTTTAAAAAGTATTAAATATCCTTTTTTAGATTTTGGTATTGCAATAACATTTGTATAATTATTTTTATTTTGACATGAGATTTAAAAGGCTTAGCAGAATATATTTACTGTAAACTTCAAAACAGAAATTTCTTTAAAACTTGAGATAATGAAGGCATTTTTTAATACTTTTATATGAATAGTTTCTGATTATTTCATAAAATAGTCACAAATTTTACTCCCATAAGTTTCAGATATATTTATTTTTAAGATATTAGTTTATGAAGTTCTATAAGACTTTTAATTGTTAAATGCTTTTCACCAACTATCAAATATTTTATATGTACCTTTTTTAATAAAAGGGAAAACTTAATAATTATTATAATTATTTTCTAGGCTCATGAAAGGTGACCAAAAAGGAAAAGTGAATCTAAAGAAAGGTATCTTATATATAGCAGATGATTCAGTTATACATATACATAATATTTACATAAATTGTGTGGTATTTATATAAATGTGTAGAAATTTCAAATGCTTTCAAGTATTATAACTATTTTTTTTAATTAAATAAATTTTGTTTATAAATGATGAGAAAATATTTATTTATTCATGATAGTCATCGAGTCTGTTTCAGGATGCTGCTTGGGTGTACAAGTTCATTACTGAAAATTTAGCCTAAAATGTGAAGTAACTATATAATTTTACTTTGTATTTGTGAAATTTTATTTAATAAAGGTCTTTTTAAATAATTGTTTTTTTCCCTTTCTCCAAAAAATAAAAAGGGGAAAATAAGATACATATTTTTAAACATTTTTCAGAAGTAATTTTGTATAATTGTAAGTGTTTGTTTGGAATTAGGCATTTGTTTAGAATTTTCGTGCAATGTTAGAGTTAATCACAGACCAAATTTGGTTCTTGTGCTACAAAAACAAGTTTAAACTTATAATGAATAAATAAAAAATATTACAAATTTCAAATACTTTTTTTATTTGTAAAATGTTTATTAGACACTACCTTGCACTAACATTTATAATGAGGTATAAAGTTTCTTCAACATAAAGTATATAAGTTAATAGGAGTTTCATATAAACGAAAGAAGTGTTGCATTTTGTGTATGGAATTTTTGTATAATATTTAGAATTTGTAGTAGAACAAATTTGGTTATTTCGCCACAAAACCAAACCTTACTATATATAGATCTAGAAAAGATATTTAAAGTAACTTGTTAAATTGTGCTAGCAAAAATATTGTCTATTGAAGAAACACATAATAGGAATGCTATAATTTAGTGTTTTAAACAATTTTTAACCAATGCAGTAAAAAAAAGTGTGGTCAATGTTCAAAATATGTTAAAATAGGAATTTGTGTTTTATTCATTTTATTTTAGTAATTCTTTGTTCATTGCTAACATTAAACAATATAAAAACTTATAGCAAACTATAAGAATATATATATAGTTCTATATATATTTTATAAAACTATATAACATTTTAAATTAGAATTATATAGTCTTATATAGAAAATAGAATTATATAAGAATAATATGCTTTGAATTTTCATGAAATAACCTTTAAAGTTAACAAATGGTATAGGCAATATTAAAAATTTAATAGTATATATATAAAAAATTATATTGATTAATTATGCAATTGAAACTATGATTAAGTTAGCAGTTTTTCCCATGCATTTAATAATGAATATTAATAGGAAATATAAATGAAAGAAACTAACCTTATATAGAGATATAAGATTATATTATTAGAAATAAGATGGGCAAGTGATCCAATTTAAAACTATTTCAGATAATTTTAACGTTTGATTATTTTCCTTAGAGCAGTAAAAAAAAAAGGTAATTTGAAAATTTATAGAGTAAGATTGTGGTAAAATAATATGCTATAATAATAATTAAGAAAGTCAAAGAGTTAAAATTAAAACAATGAAAGATATCATTCTATGAAAAGCAAGTGTTTTATGGAATTTTAAATTTATCAATATAAATAGCAAACAAAAATATTCATAAGAAAAAAAGAAAAGCAAACTACTTAAAATATTTCTTATTTTCATTCGTCTGAAAAAAATATGAAAGGACAATAATTTTTAACTATTATAACACTAAATCATAGGGTTTAAGAAAACCAAATAACCAATAAACTAATATTTCAATTTGATGCGGCAAGTGTTCCGTAATAAATCGCCCAATGACTGATATTTGGCCTCCCATTGCTAAAAAGCATTGGGAAAACGTTGGTAACGTATCGCCCATTGCTAAAATACATTGGGAAATGATTGGCATTGGGTCGTCCATATCTAAAATATGCATTGGGAAATGGTTGGCATTGGGTCGCCCATTGATAAAAGCACATCGGGGAATGATTGGAATGACGTCGGCCATGAGAAAGCACGTCGGGAAACGATCGGAAATTTCATCGAAAAGAAGTCGGTGCGATCATCGCCCGGCGTTCCGCCGTGGGACAAGACCAATGTTGGCGCGACATCGGCTACCAATCTCGGCCCGACGTCGCGCGTTCTGTGTTGCGATGTGTAGCCAATGGTTGGCCGACGATCTTTTGCTGCTTGGGACCTTTGCTTGAATCACGTAGGGAGAAAGAAATCCTAGAGGGTCGAAAATTCTCGAGACAGCTTTCAAAACAGAATGCTTGGTTTGTTCATTTTCCTATATAAATTCAATTATGTCTTCTGCATTAAATGAGAAAACATCATTATGAGTGTTCCATTCGAGTCTCAATACATTTGCAGGTGAATCGCACAAAGGCACTGAATCTCCTTGTTTTTGTGTCTCGTATTCCTTTCGTAGTTCAGGTGAATTTGAGTTCCACTTTGTTAAGTTCATTGAAGCCTTTTTCATGATAGTATTAGTATTGTGATAGATTTCAATAGCTTCCGTTTCAGTATCTGTTCCACAAATGAAGTCATCAACATACATGTAGTTACTGAGAAGTTCTACAGTTTTTGGATATTCACTTTCAAATTTCTTTAAATGATGTTTGATACAGGCACAGAGAAGAAAGCGGCTGGATTTAGCTCCGATCATCAAACGGCACATCCTGTAAATCTGAATCTTTGAATTCGATAAATTCGAATAATCGTGCACCCATAGAAATCGCATGGCGTCCCGATCTTCACAATTAATTGATATTTGAAGAAATGTCTTTTGAATATCTGCAATAAAAGCAATTCGATGCATTCTAAATTTCAGCAAAACTTTCATAGGTTCAGGAATAAGATTTTGACCTTGAAGTAAGCAATCATTTAACGATTTCTGATTTTTCTCTTTTGAAGATACATCATAAACCACTCGCAATTTTGTAGAAGCGTGATTCTTTCTAAGCACTGCTCGATGAGGAATGTAATAGGTTCTTTCACTTTCAGTTGCATTGGGATCTACCTTTTCAACAATACCATCTTTGATTTGATCTCGTATAACTTGTCTATATTCGTCGAAAAAATTTAAGTCAGAGCGAAATTGCTTCAATAGATTAAAGAATCTTTTTTAAGCTTTTACATAATTGTCATGTAATGTGACATTTTCATTAATCCAAGGCAATCTAACTTCGTAACGGCTATTTTTTTTTTCTCTATCGATTTTTAAACAATCTTAAAGCCTTTTCATCTTTTAATCGTTCATCGCGGCAATCAACACCCAAGGATTCAACATTCCAAAACGATTCCAATGTTTTTGACAGCTTCTCCTCAAGCAATAAATTAGAGCAAATGGTATCCGCTGAGTTCAACTCCAAAACAGAAAAGCGATCTTGAATACACCAGCCAAAAATCGTATTCAAAGCAACAGCCTGGTCGTTTATTCTCTTTATTTCTTCTTTCGCTATTTTCCATAAACAATCTGCCGCTATTAGAACCGAAATGGATTCTTGATCTGCACTGTGATGAGTCATAAGTGGTATTCCAAACTTTAATAGGTCAGATTTTATGCTTGCATCAGGTGGTATAAGTTCTGCAGTTGTAATAATTGTAGTTTCGATCAAATCAAGAGTGATAAATTCCTCTGGCTGGTTTATGTTTTGTAATGTTAATTCCACTTTCCGTCGGCGCCAATGTTTACTTTCATTTTCTCCAAACGTATGAATGTTTAGACTGGAATAGCCTTTCGATCGGAGTCCTAATTCTTTAGGCATGTCTTCTCTAATGAATGAAACTTGACTTCCTCCATCTAAAAGGCATCTTAAAACACGATTATTTCTTTTACCTTCAGCAACGGCATAAACAGTTTGAAGTATGACGTCAGACATCAGGGATGTGGCAGAGGAATGAGAAATGGCGGCGGATTCTTCTTTTTCGGGAATACGGGATGGAATAAGAGCAGTCTGATTTAAACATACAGATTCGTAGTGTGGTTTTTCACATTTCTTGCAATATAAATGCTTCTTTACACAGAAAGTTCCTAAATGTCGGGAACCAAAACACAAAAAACATTTCACGTTTCATTAAAAAAATTCACGATTTTTCTGTGCATCCAATTCTACACATTTGAATTTTCCATGGTCGCTCTTGTTACAAAATATGCATTTTTTATTCAGCGTTGATAATGCAGATGCACTCGCTATTTTCGGTTTAAAATCAGGATTATTCCATGAATTCCCGCCTTTTTTTACATCTTGTCGATGAAAGGGTTTCGAATAGTTCAAAAGATTTGCAGCTTCACGGCAATTAATTTCTTTCTTCAAAAATTCCATCAGTTCTTTGATATCAAGCTGCGATTGTTCTTTCCGATTTCGATTGAATTCAAAATTTAATTCTTCTGGGATTTTCTGCAAAATTATTGGGCAAAGTAAATTTCCATAGCTTCCGGAAATAACATTCAATGACTCTAAGCTTCGGATTGGAATTTGGCAATCATCAAAAAGTTTCCGCAATGCTTTAACGTTTGATATGTTTCTAACAGGTTCAATGCATAACAATTTGTTCATATGCGAACTAAAGACAATATCTTGTCTTCCGAAGCGATCCTTTAGTATTTCAATCGAAGAATCGTAATTTTGATCACTAATATAGAATCCAGATATAGCAGATAATGCCTTACCTTTAAGCAAAGATTTTAAATACGCAAGTTTTTCGGTTTTGCTTAAACTTTCATTATTATGAATAGAACATTCATACTGATTCCAAAAATCAAGCTACATAATTGAATCTCCATAAAAAATTCTCATTTAGAGACATTTTCATCGCTTTCGTTTCAGGAACAGTTCGATTAATCGAAGATTCGTTTTGAGTAACGACTGTGTCACGATTTCCGGAGTGCTGATTTATGTCCCTTTGCAATCTTCCACTCCAAAGAATTGCTTGTTCCTGATATTCCTGACTTTTAACTACTACTTCTTCAAATTTATCCACGGGGTATCAGTTTCAATTTGCTGAGTCCAAGAGTTTCAGTTCCATCATTTTTGCATCCAACTGACCACTGCAATCTCGCAAGATTTCAAGTTTCTCCTCGACAGTAACATCTGTTTCTAAATAATTGACTTCAATCTCTTTTATTAATTTTGTAGTCAACTGTCTTATTACTGCGCGCTTCTTTTTGTTCTTTTCTAACTCCATTTTTAAATTAATTTTTTTATAAGTCTAAATATTTCTATTCTGAATAATCTAAAGAGTTCCCGATTCACGGGTTTTCGGCACCATAAAATACTTCTGCGTTAGACTTTCGAAGTTTTTTAATAAATGGAGCCACATGGTTCACAAGACACAACGTTTAATCAAGACTACACAAATTACACTGAGAGAACTACATAATAAATATTCTTCCTCGGAGAGGGTTACAGTAGCGCCACCTCGTGGGCGATATCAATTATTATACCGACATTTAACACCATACAACCATAACATACTTCTGCGGTTAAACTTTATTTTGTGTGAAATGTATTGTTGATATATATATATATATATATATATATATATATATAATAACGCGAATTTTTTTTTTTTTCACATTTCATTAAAATTCGAGCTAAGACCTTTGAAGGAGCGATCCGAGCCGTACAATTGTGTCCTCCAAAGTGTGCTCCATTCTGTGTTCGGTTCCTCCTAAATCAAGCGGTTCAACCTATACAGTACTAACATGTCGGGGAAATTATAAATAGATATAATACATTAATTAATTATAAATTAATTATAAACAGATATAATATATTATAGACAATCTGAAAATTTATTTTTTGCATGTTCAAAAACTTATAGGTAAATCTCATCACCAATAAAGAAAAGTGAGATAAATGGATCGTTATTCATAAGAATTTTTAGTTATTCATATCGTTATTCATAAGAATGGATCGTTATTCATCGACATATTAAATATTTCCTTAAATTTCATTCATCTCTCAAATTTTCCAAAAGAACCAAAAAAGTGAATTAGGCCATAAACATGACCTTCAGGTAATAACATTATTTTAATTTTTCCTTATTTTTGCCTTTTAATCACTTCCAAACTTGTTACACTTGTTAATCGTGATGCTTTTTTTAATTTTTCATAATAAAGGTCAGATAATGGAATTGTCTGGGGCTGAATTAGAATTTTCTACTCACCTGCTAATGTGTAAAAACATGTTTAAAAGAGGCAGACAACAGGTGAAAAAACACCTCACTTAAAAGCTTAGAATTAAACTAAATTTTGGATTTTTTTGAAGAAATTAGGTCCTATGTCACGAATAGCTTGGAGATCTATAATTTGATTGAATAATTGATGAGGGTTTTTTAGGGGGAGGATTATTTTTTGTTCAATCAATAAAATTCCGGTCTTTTATTTCTCAGACTATTAATTATATTTGTAACGAAAGTAAAATATAACTTATTAAACACTTGTGGGGAAAAATTACGCAGCTAAATTTTCTATATTTCAGTTATGAAACTAGAAAAGGATTGCTTGCACCATTTTAAGCTATCTGTATAAAATATTCTTATTACTTCAGGCCAAACGACAATAATGAAATGTAAAGAAATAGTCATGCGATTGCTGTAATGATCGTTTTTAAGGTTAGCTGTACTAAATTTAATGTTTCATTAGTTAAAAAACATAAGAAAGTATTATTGGATATATTTTGGCATAACAAAGCAGCGTCTCCAAAAGACGGATGTAAAGGAAATAAAGGCCGAATAGAAACTTAATCTATCCCGGAAAATAGTTTCATCGTCACCAGATGGGTATTAGCTGTGACTTAACCCATGAAAATTGATTATTTTATCCAGAAATTAAAACATCTTAACTTTTAAAAGGTCCTTTCAAGATTGTCAACTCCCATAGTTCATTATTTATATCAAAGCTGTGGTTGTTTGGTGTATCTTATCGTATCCGGGAGACTGATTTTAAATTATCTGTGCGGTGGCATATTTGGCAGAACAATTGAATTTGAAATTTTATTTGATGATTAATCCCCTCATCTTCCTCCAAAACAATAAAGGCGGACTTACATATGACTGCCTCAATCTGAATATTCGAAAGGATAATATTAAATTCCATTTTGACGCAAGGATTCAGCCATATTTAATTTTTATAATTCGTTTCAATACTGCAAAACATTTTTAACGAACTGTTCTATAGAATTCACTAGATTTCATAAGTTTTGAGGCGATGAAGTTCGCCCAAGGGAGGATCAGCCGCCCCCTTTCCGCTCCCGATTCCGAGATGCGAAAACATGTCTGATCGATCGTTTCGCAGCTGGACACGCTTATTTCTAGTTTAGTTCAGCGCCACCTCAAAGTAGAGTACTTCAGGTAAGCATTCATTTCTTCCGCCGGGGCCAATCCAGAAATTATAGGCAACATTTACCCGCAATCCTCTGCAAGTAATATTAATGCACTCCCAAACTGTGTTCATGTTCTAAGGCTATATCGTTTTACAACACCACTTTCAAAAGATTAAGCCCACTTTATAAAACAGTCTCTTTAAACAGTGAAGATAAGATCTCACTAAATATTCGCATGAATTGAGAAGGGAACTGTAGAAAGTTTACTGGTCTAAACACAAAATTCTTAGTATCTCTTATTCATTAAAACATATTTCAATTTAGTCGAAAATATAAAACTTTTGGAAATTGATGGTCTCGAACTGCAGTAAAGATGAATGTGTTTGCTTCTCGCGTTGGCGCTCTGCAGAGCACGCTGTTCGATCCGCAGATACAAAATTCGACACGCGTGTGCTTCGAAGAGTGAGAAGAGGCACTTTGTAGAGGCCGTTTTGAGATTCTGATCAAAGCTTTCAGTGATTAAAATTAATTTGGAATTTCGGATTTTCTTTCGCTACAAATCGTTGTTATTATTACAATAAGTTAAGCACCGTGTGAAAATGTTGTTATTATTACAATAAGTTAAGCACCGTGTGAAAATTTTATTATTTTTAAACAAAAAAAATTTAAAAAATGCAGATTTTTTCTAAATTTTGATAATTAAATTTTTTTTATTAATTTTATAAAATTAATGCTAAAGATGCTCTGAAATTCAAACCACTTTCAATTTTATTCTTTAATTAAATCACGCAATTTTCTTTTTATTGGTGAAAGTAAGGAAGAGCGATTCTGGTTAATAATTTATAGTTTGAGACACAAAAAAAGTGAGGTCACAATACCATTAATTTAGATGAGAAATAAATAGGGGATTTAGCTATTATAGCCACGTTTTCATGCTGCGGGGTTGTCTTTATAAGAAAGCTTCAAGTACACCATAAACGGAATTCGAGGTGAATGTATTTATGGATATTTCATTTCATCTCACCTTCCTCACCTTTAAGGAAAATTCACAAAAGACTTAAGTCATTTTTTAATGCCATAAGACTTATGTCAAAAAATAAAAAAAACATACAGCATGCATGTCAGAATGGAAGAAAAGAGCTAGAGTGAAAATTAATGTCGAATGCATAAATATATGTTAAAAAAGAAAATTATAAAATCTATATGACTTAATCTGAAGTATATTAAAGATGTAATTGGAAAGTATATATAAATGCATACACGAATATATGTATATAAAAAGATACTTAAAATAATCACACATTCCGAAGTTGTAGATTTAAAAATCTGAGAAAAAGAGTCATTGGAAAAATTTTAAAAGTCGGATATAGAAGGAAACTGTTCTACGGAAACTTCCAATCCAATACCTGGATTTCTTTCATGCCTCCATATTATAAACATCAAAAGATATTTAGTATCCTCCTCGTCTGTAACACTTCTCGCTCTGCCAAAGGATTTCTTCTGGAATCTTTGAGATTCCACGTCTACTGCGATTCTGGTTAAGAAAAGAGAATTCCCTATTCATGTTTTAAGTCTAATTTCTCCAAAAATATGAGTTTCTTTGCCTCGAACAGAGATACGTTATCTTTTTATAATGTCGGATATTGTAGCTTTTGCAAACGAAAAAAGGATACATTTTTCAAAATTCATTAAAAAAAACGAACTGGCTGGGATACGGACAATAAATTAAAATTATCAGATTAGTTTTAAAAAATCAATTCGACCTTATTTTACAACAATCAATAAATGTATCACTTTAGGCGGATAGGCCTAAGAGAGGCCGAGAATGATGAAAGATACGTTTTCTGCGATGAGGTCAACGATGGAATCTAAAACCAAAATTTTTAAACTGATTCCAATTTTTAAATCAATGGGAGTGCGCACTCGCATTCTCCCGGGGGCACAGGTGCGCTCTGTTGCGAGGGCTATCGTTGAAACGGACTCGAGGACGTCCACCCTCGTTGCAGGTGGGGATTCAGTGCTCGCGCAGCAAGTGCCGCTAAAAAGAAAAGGAACAAATACCCCCCCCAGGCTATTAACGACACATTTCGAGAAAAATTTTAAGGATTTCATTGTTTTAATATGTCGTTTCAAATTTATTTTTTTTTAGATTAGATAATAATTTTCAGCTTGAAATTATCTCATCCCCGAGTAATATTTTAAAAATGGTGTATATTTTTTTATTTAAATTTTAAATGTCATTAAATTAAAAAAAATCGGCGAAAATTTTATAAATAAAGAATTATTTTAGCAATTAGAGTGACCCTTTAAAATTCAATAAACATAACATAATAATAAGAATAGAAGAAAAACTCACTTCAAGCACCTCAATGGCATTTCCGATTTCAAAATATAAAACCAATCGCGCAGATTAAACAAATTGCAGTATTCAAAAAACCTATGCTCCATACAACCTGAAATTCAGCTTGAGATCTAAATTAAAATATAAATAAATAAATTCCTCTACTACGTTTATTTAATTTTTTTGAACTTCTGAAAGAAAAAGAATGCTCTAATTTCAGGACTGAATCAAATAGATTAAATGTAATTTCTCGGCAAATAAAGAGCCCATTTCCAATTTTATTGACTTTTGAATTGCTAAATGAAACAATATTTGAATAAAACACCTTCAATCTTTCAAGTACCCGCTAAGATCTCTGATCTCCCTCCTCCAACTCGTATTTAAGGACTTCTTCAAAGGGGCTCATTAATTATGTCATGCCACTGATTCACCTCGAAATTCTTGACTTGCAATTTCGATCATTCATATTCATAAAGGACGGTTGCAAGAATCGGCTGCGTTTGTATTTGTTAATCACCGAAAGGGGCAATTCATTAACATGAAGTCTTTTCCTTGATTAATTCTCTTTATATTAAACGTTTTAATCATTTTATATGTCACTTGCTTGTATGTTGTGTGGGCTTCCTTATTCATCTATGCGAATATCTCATTAAAATGTAAGATAGGTTTGATTTCATTAACCAGTTAAAGATGAAATTTATTTTTAAAAATTTCACAAATATAACTTGATAAAATTAAACGATGCTGCATATACACGTCAAACGCAATGTAATAATTCATAGTAATTTTTCAAAAATTATAAGCAAGACAGTAAGATTTTTTATTAGATTAAAAAATTACACATAGTCCTCTCCAAAATGAAGATATGATTTATCGTATAAACACACCGAAAGTACTTTACTGCATAATATCAAATGTTTATAAATAAATAGTTTGGACACATACCACCTTTTACAGCAGCTGAATTTTAAAATAATTGGTAAAATCATTGCAGTAAAAAGGATATCTTAATATTTTTTTTAAAAAATTATATTTATTATTCAAAAAGGTAATATTTATGAACGTTATGGAAGGAAAATGAAGCAAATGAAGAAAAAACAACGAATTATATAAAATTGCGATTCTATTGTACTTTCCATTTCCATATGATTTTAACAGCTTTCGAATTATCAGAACAGAGCATTGGAGAGGTTCCTTTCGACGCCTTTCCTTCCAATGCTTTCACCCGGTGAACTGAGCGGGAGACGAGTGAAATGTTTTGCGCACGTTCACCCCTCCGCCCTTCATCGGCATTGATGGCCTTCACTCTCCGTCATTTGTTATTGCATCCCGTCCTGCGCGCATCGGGCGACTCCTGAATAAGTCTGTGCCGATTTTCTTTTCATCGAAAAAATCAGAAGGAAAAATAGATTTTTCGATGCCGGTATATCGAAATCATGATCATAATAAAACAGGAAATCCCAATTAATTTATGTTTTCAATTATGTTTTGGTTAACGGTTAGTGTGTATTTTTGTTTCTATTCATTCTTTTTCACCTTCACACAGAGATTTTGTTAAAATTTCTGCAAATACTGCCATATGCTAACATATGAAAATATTTTATAAACTCAATATTACACAATGAAACGTGCAGACATGCTTCAGCATTGACAAACTTTATTAAAATGGTTTTAATAAAACATTGTTTCTAACCATTTTTATTCAAAAGAAAAGAAATCCCTTTAATTTGAAGTCGTTCTGATCAATAAATATGTTACGAGATGCTATTTTCACCTTATAATAGCAATAAATAAAAAAATGACAACATTATGCAGTGAAAAATATCGATGTGTTGTTCGACAGGCGCAGATGAAGCTCCGTCATCTCTGAGACCCACTCTTCATGCGCGTCGGGTTTCGCTTTCGTACCAAAAATCCTGCAACGATCAAGGAAGCCCTTTCTTAGATCTTTGCGCGTTTTCCTCTTGCCCAAAACATACCAACAGAAACTGGGCCTAGGAATAAGAAATCATAAAAGGGGAACCTTGATTTTCTTGTTTAAGCGTTAATCATTATTTCTAATTTCAATTAATGAGGAAGTGATGAAACTGCCATTAATCTTAAACACATTTTTTTATTGAAATCAAGCATTTTTTTTAAATATAATTAAGGGAAACAGCAATAGGAGCATTTAAATCATGCTACACGCTACAAGGTATGCACATGCGAAATTTGATAGCTACAGGTTGAACGATGCTCTGTTGAGCGCCAGCACACACACAATGTGTGCGAATGTGCTTTTATTTCTACGACATTAAACGTGAAACTGCAGACACATGGACAACGCTTCTATGCAAGTCTATTTGCATAGAAGCTTGAAATCAACAGATAGATTCAATAGAAAACTTGAAATTTCTTTTAAAAAGTGAATGATTAATCTATTTTACATAATTTTCTTTGCTCTTAGGCGTAAAGAAATGACTACCGAGAACTGAGGTGTGTGTTTTTTTACTGTAAGATTACTTTGAGATGTGAGAAAAAAATAGGTTAGTCCTTTTAATTTTTTATTTCCTAATTAATCTTAATAACTAATTGCATGTTGTTCTTTCAACCAGATTTGTAGACTTTTATTGATAGTAAATGAAATCCTTGAAAAGAAAGTTTCTGTGTGCGCCGGTCCAAGTGCTGGCGATCTCGATGACTGCAGAGCGTCAAGAACTGGAAAAATTAGTGCACAGCTTCTGCATATAAAAGGGAGATTATCAAATTTTGGATGAGTCTGTCGGAGTTGACAGGTGTGCGGCCTGCGCTTTCGCATGCACATAAAGGCTATAACTTAAAAAAACGAAGGCCATAATTCCAAGACCTAAAGAAAGATTATAGCATTGATTGTTATTTAACCCTATGCTTTGCGTTCAATTTCCGCTTTTGACTTGGGACCAGCTATATGCGTGTTGGTAGGTCTCGTTTCAGAACCGAAGCGTGCCACGTTCGGGACCCGATTTCGCAGAAGAACCGTCATGTCAGCGGATATGTTGCAAGTTAAATAAATAACCTTACTCCAATAGCTCTCCAACGGATGTTTGGAGAGGAGGGTGCTATCTCAGGAGTCGTTCTCGCCATCTGACAGCAGTTCAAAATTGCGATGATCATCCCAAAGTAAACCTAATGTTGCTTTAAAAACAATACATCAATATAATTAAACTACATTCTTCCATAAAATTGTACCTATGCATGAATTTAGCGAAAGTGAGAATAAATAAACAACCACTGATGAGCGCAATTATAAAAAAATATTACGTATCATTATAGCTTTAATTTAAACCTGATCTAAAATTTAAGGGTTTATTTATTAAAAATTTGTTTGACAGTGAATTTTTTAAAACAGTAAATAAATTTGAATTGGATATATGAACGTGGTTTATCATATGGTTTTGGTAATGCAAAAATTAGGAGAACAACTAAAATCTTCGGAATGCATTATATCGGGACGTTAATATGATATTTTTAGTAAAATGTTTAATTGTCTTAAAATGGCAGCTCAGGTATCGTCCACGTCATCTGGCCACAATTTAAAATGACGAGTTCATCCCAAAATAGCCCTAGCGTTGCTTCTCAACGGGACGTTACTATACCAAAACTAAACTTACTTTTACTGCTTTCGTTTGTTGCATTATTTCGTCCTTTAATACGTGAAATCGTTTTTGGCATGCTCACTTATTTCACTTGCATATTTTTCAATAGCCATCATATTGAATCTGCCTAATTTAACTTCGTTATCAAAAACTGTGAATCTTTTACCATCTGCCAATTTATGCATTAATACAATGATTTTTTTTGTACTTGTATTGCTACCATTATTCATTTTTAAGGAGTACTTATGCATAAAAATAAAATAAATAGCTAAAAACTGTGTCTAAAAAGGAGAAATTGGTCTATTTGCCTGAAACTATAAACATCTCATAATATTCTCACTAATAAATGGGTAAAAAGCTATGGAGGTACGCACTTCGACGATTCGCGAATAATGGATTCTGCTGCCCAATTCAATATGCATGTACATATTAAAATTGGCTCACGAAAAATTTACATACATCCTATACCATATACATAGTTTATATATATACGGTAATAAATTAGAACTGTTATTATTCAATTCTTACTGTTAGCGCACCCTTCCCTATATATATATATATATATATATATATATATATATAGTGTTCAAATTTTCAATTGTTCATAAAAAAAGTTTTTATTCATCTTCTCAAGTTCAAGAACAATTTTTAAAACTTGTAGTGGATTACATTTGATGTTAATACAGTTTCTGCCAACATTAATTAATTAAAAACTAACTTCCTCGCCAAAAATCTTCATTTCCCCTCCGAAAATTTGTAACGAATTCAGTAGGATTTTCCACCCACACGCTGATGCGGGTCGGCTTAATATGTTTTCGGCCGATTATTTCGAACTATTCTGTTTTATTTCCTTCTCTTTTGATGTATTTAAAATTAAACATTGCTAATTAATCGATTTTTCGGATTCATTTTGAAGTGCTTTCGAATTAAAATAATTTAGAATAAAGAAAATTTAAAATTTCTAATCTCTATTGCGTTGCCGCAATAGAGACTAGCATAAAGAATTCATCTATTTGTGTTGCATCAATTGGCGTAGAAAATTCAACACCAATTGAGTGTGTTTTGATAATTTTTAATCAATTATTTATATTAATTATAATTATTTAATAAAAAGTAACTAAAATAAAAAATTTCTTTGTTGTCTTATGTAGAATTTGACTTTAAATTTTTTTTATATATGTTGTTTTTCTTAAGATAGAGAATTTTTTATTGCAAACCATCCTTGATAAAATCGATGAAATGTACATCTCGCTTTAAAAAAATATTTTAGAATATTATTCTTAACTAAAATAACAAATAACTCGATTATTGCGCTCAGAAATTGCTAACATATCATTGATTTCATAACTATTTTTATAAATTTCAGGAATAGTTCGTATTTTGTATTAACATTTTTATTCTCGAAAACTATTCAATAAACTTATGAAAATCGGATAAAAACTATTTAGAGTATCCACCAAATACTAAATATGAAAGAAGCATTCATTTATAAGAGATGGTATTAAACAGTAATGAAAAAATTTCCAAGAAAAAAAATGAAATGTTTATACTAAACAAAAGCATTTTGAAATTTTCCATTTTTCAATGCTTATTAGTTTCATTTAGAAATTCAGAAATAAAGTAATATTGGCTTTCTAGAAAGTCACATATTGAAAATTGGATTTAAAGAAAAATCCTTGTTTTTATTTCTTAGTAAAAACGAACTTTCTACGTTCAAAAATTGCATTTATGACAAAAAAAAATTCAAATGATAAAAATGAAGTTTTCATGTTTATTTTTATAACTAGCAATGGCTTTTGTTTCGTTCTGAAAATTGAAAATGATTTCATTCTAAGCCTTAATCCATACCATTTTTTTAGAAAACTACTGGTTGAAAAAAAAAACCAGAAAGCTATTTTCCTAGGCTTAAGTATCTTGCTGTTTCTAAGAATTTTGTTTACAAAAACCTAACTCTCAAAATGTGCTTTCTGTTGCTTCATAGTAAAAGAGAAAGAAAAGTATTTTGTAACTTCATTAAAAAGTTTAAATAAACTTCAATAGTAAAATTTATTTAATAAATATCATATTCTAAGATGATTTTCATCAGATAGGGTTTCTAATTTTAAAAGAATCCTGAAACATTAACTAATCAGCAACTTAAATTAGAAGTGTTCTCTCTTAAGTGTTAAATTAGAAGTTAACCTCTCAAAATATCTAGATTATCAGATTCATAAAAGCATATGAATTGCTAGTATTAAAACAATTATCTTTAAAATTGAAAATAAAGAAATTGATTTTTTGTAAATTATTGACTTTAAACAGTATCCCAATTGCAATGTTTACCAAAAAAATCACGTATGAAAAATGAATTTTTTTAGTTCACGAATACTTTTTTTTCTTCTTTTTTCTTTTTTTTTTTCTTCTTCAGAAATATCTTACTTTTTAAAAAATATTTCTTGAAAAAAATGCTCCTTTTTACTGTATTAATTACTAAATTTAAACATGTCTAAATATATTTTGTTAATCTTTTAACGTTTTGAAACCTATTTCTGCATGTTAAATTATTTCAAAGGTAAATAAATACATTTAGAATGTTTAATAAATTAAGAATGTCAGCATATAATAAAATTATTATATGCTGATAAATGAGTTTTAGTTCCTTTGTTTATCCATATTTTTTCTTTTCTACACATATTATCTTCGAAATTCCTTGGTTGTATATCATGATTTTATAAAATTGCCATGAAAAATCTTCAATCCTACTTTCCAAAAATATGACAAATTTCATAAAAATGAGAATTAGGATTACTAAAATAGTGATATTTCCACAATTTAAATTTTGTGGATTTTTTAAAAACTTTTCGGTATTGTTCTATTATAGTAATGATTATAAGGATAATATGGAAACGATCCAACTGACAAAATAAACAAGTTTATCACTCTTTTTCTTTTTAAGGACACAATCTGAAGTTTGGTTTACTTTTCAAACTGAATAAATTTGAATATAAAATGTCTCGGGGGGGGGATAATTTCATTTATGTCTTGAACCTATAAAATAAGCAGATGCATTGATAATGTTTGATAAAAATCATCAAATCGGTGGTTAAAAAAATTATTTCTTTCTAAGTTGATTTAATAACATAATTCCGTATTATATTTTACACTTCAATACTTCAATCTCTTTTCGTGTATTCCTTTTAGTATACTCTCCTCTATCTCAGGTTCGGACAATATTACGTTGATACCGATAAGACACGAAATAAAATTTTGCTGGCTATAGTACTACTAAAACCTAAAACTTTAAAAGCATTAAATGCAATATACATTGAACAGGAAATGTACGTATAAACTGAAGTTATTTATTCATAAATCTGAAGTTTATTATCAGGACACAAAGGTCACTAATGTGTTCGAATATATTTAATTTTGAAATACCTTTATTAGAAATTATTGATTTCTAGGTCATTATTACAACAAATTGGGGGATTTAATTAATATGTGATAAAATAATTTCTATATTCAGATGGGATATATTATTTGCTTAGAAAACTAGAATTTCAAGCGCCTTGCCAATATTCGCCGACATGAAATCACCAGTGGAGCCGAATGTACTTACAAATCTATTCATGTTCAATTCTCTAAGTTAAGTGAGACATTTCGTAGAGTATTATTCTGCACAGTAGTGGTTTTTCTAACTGTTGAAGTTCTGTTGGCATTTTATTCGCACTTGCTTTGCTAAAAGCTGACCTGAAAATTCGAGTAAATAGTGTTGACCCAAAGATTGCCACAAAAGAGCCCCACGCAAAAGAGTGCGGAATGAGTTCGAAAACGATGTCGATGCATCGATGAACTTGGGAGTGGGATCGAAATGTCTCCAGGGTAACGATCCAGCCTCCGCTTCAGCAGATACGTTCCATCAGCAGCAGGGTGTGAGCCAACCGTTATTACATTCATTCGAATAGGCAACATCCGCAACGATACTCGGTACCTCTTTATCCTCATAACTGAGAACCGCTTTCCCCCCCCCCTCTGTGGCCAGCAACCAGATAAGTATCTCAACATATTGATTTAAAAATTGTGAATGTATATGCGAACCATTTGTTTAATAGGAAATTCACTGCGTGTTTTAGTTACTACTGCGTTGCACATAAAAAGCGACTAAGCATATCAAAAGCGATAAGGACAAGATAGTTACTATACACGGGAAGAAGACAGAATATAGAATGACAAAATTATTTAATCTAAACTTTCAGGTTTTCTCTGTATTATTTTTTATGTAAAAATCTAATAAAAACTTCGTCATTTTCTGTTGTCACACAACACAACGCCATCCTGTGCCCATAACACTAAGTTCTCTAACCAGCTGGATGAAAATAAGACGGAAGGAAGAAAAAGAAGAGATGGTAAAAATTGTTAGAAGAAAGAAAGAGACGACAAACCATTCGGGAACATGTGGAGTGAATCCCATCGGTGTGAAATCTTGCAGGACTGCATTCAGTTTTTGATGAGGTAATAACTGGATGGAGGAGACAAGAATTCTTAAAGAAATGGCGACAATGGGTTGAACTTATAGGGAGGTGAAATTACTAACGGAAAAGGGGAAAAATTGATAAATTACACAGAGAACATCTATTTGGTTTTCTTCGCGAGAACTGCTCTTTATATAATACCATAGAAATTATAAATTTTACAGGCCGTAAAGTTTGTCTCCTTTTTGTTCATGGGAAAAAGAGGAGCAACAGTAGAGCAATGGCTCTTGCATTGTTTTCATCAATGGGCTGCTTATTCAGAGAGGTACTCGCGAAATCCATCGGACAGGATTCCTCAGTATAGGACGAATGAATCAGAAATGACAAACTATTCACTGATGGCATATTTTAGTTCATCTTTCAACTCTTCTAATTCCAAATATTCATAAATTGGGAAATCATAAATCTGCAATTTTTATAAAAAATGGATGAATGTTTCAAAATATATTATTCTCGTGTTTTAATTTTCTTGATGAAATTCACACAAGAATGCTTCAGTCAACAACAAATGTCTATTTAAGATTAAAAAATGTAATAAAATAAGACATGCACAATATATAATATTAATATATTATAACATATAATCTTAAAATACAGTGGGTAAAAAAGTATTTTCACATTTACATTTTTGCTTGCAATTCATAAAAAGAAGCATTAAGTAATACAAAAATTGGCAATGCGAAACCAGAATATGTGTAATCATCTAAATAAAATAGAAAAGTATAATGACGTAAAGAACAATTTTTTAAACGAAATTAAAATATCTCGTGTCAAAAGTTTTTGCACACCCGCATAAATACAAAAGAAATATGATATATAAACAAATTTAAAATAACTAGTCATTTAGTATGCATTCGTTACTGCGTGCCATCTTGCTGGCATTGATTTTAATTACATTTTCTGTAACCGTTGGGTCAGTATTATAATTCTGTAACCGTAGGGTCAGTATTCAATAAGGGATTCTTGTGTGCCAACTTGCTTGAAAGCTTTTTTCTTATTTTTAAATTCAAAGAATTCCACAAATTCTTCAAAGGATTTTAGTCAGTTGATTGTGGTGGAGTAGCAAGTCTTCTGGGTACATTATAAAACAAAATCAGTCTTGTTATGTTATGTTATTATATGCAAAAAGAGTCTTATTTTAGTACGAATGACTGATACCCAATTTTATTGAATTTTTTGGCAACTTATCTCGAAACGCATCCATATAGGTTAGAGCTGTTAAATTCCCATCAATGGAGCACAAAATACCAACTCCTCTGCCGGCCGTGCACCTCCAAACCATAAAGGAGCCTCTTCTGAGCTTAGCTGGAGGTAATGCAATTTTGGTATAAATACAAAGTGCAGGGCCTCCTTCCGTCTGATTTCATGATCTGAACTTACTCTCGATGGAGAATAGGACATTTTTTCGGAAATCAATTGGCTTATTAATATATTCCTGATCGAATTCAAATCCCTTCAGTCTATTTCTTTCATTTATGAAAGGTTTGTACCTTATAGATCTCCCATCAATTTGTCCACCGCCGAAAGCATTTCAAACACTTTGGGCACAAAGTGGACCTCCAGATACTGAAGCGATCTCTTTGGTTCATGTATTCGAACTGACAAATTAAATTTCACACACTTCTCTTCCGGTGGTTCGCTTAATTCTCTGTGAAAGTTCTTTCGTGTGTCCAGCACCGCCAGTTGTCGGGTGCAGACCCTCATTCTTTACGACGTTCCTTAACGTACCGAAGAGTTGAGAAAAAGCCACTCATTTTTTAACCTATTTTTGGACCATTTAATCCATTTCCACAAAGAAAAACTATTTTTTTCGCAACGAAATGGGCAATCCAGACTTCTCAGGAGCTGTCACATTTTGAAATCGACAATCAACGGATAATATTCCTTTTTTAGACGTCTTGCGCATGTTATTTACTAGAGGATGAACATGAAGTAGTTAGGATAAAATTGCAAATTTGTTAAATTTGAGTTGAGTGTGCAAATACTTTTTTGACGTAAGATATTTTAATCTTGTTGCAGCATTTTTTTCGCGATATTATATTTTTTGTAATTTGCTTCAATGAATAAGCTTATTTTGTTTTTAATATGCCAATTTTTGTATTTATTAATGCATTTTTATGAAAAAAATGTATGTGTGCATATGCTTTTTGTAACCCCTGTAAATAGAACAGATTTCAGTAACAGGTATAAGTTATGATTTTTAAAAAATCACTGTAATGAAATCGATAAAAAATATCTAACATATATTAATTGTTACAATCGAATTGGAGCGTAGACCTTCCTTTCGTTCAACGGGGACATAAGAGAAGCGAGAAAGGGCTTCTCTTATGTTTATATTTCTCATTATTACTTTTCATATTTCTGATTATGGCAGAAAGATCCTCCGAGAAGTTATTTCCGATAAAAACGCGGGTTGCTAGTATACTTTTATACCTTTTGGATTCTCTTGTTTCTATTTGTAAGGAAAGAGATCTGTTCGTGTATGTTTTAAGGAATTACAAAGGTAATACGAAGGCAGAAATGTGAACGTTAGATTGGTATTGCGATATGGAATAATAAAACGATACTAGAATAAATAAAACAGTTTAATGAAAGAACCTCTTGGATATCAGAGACTGATTTAAAGATATGTTGCAAAATAACGATGAAATTATTGATGTTACACTAGAATAGTGGCTCTATAGCTGATTTCAAAACCATTAGAAATACGAAAAGCAGTTCAAGTTGGTAAAGGGATTTTAAAATTAAAAAAAATCTTATTTTAATCAAAAAATAAGGCTTAAAAATTTAAGCAATCTTACATCTTATCTACTCTCCCAAGTTCAGTCAGACATATTTGTCAGTATATTCTTAGTTCGCTAATATTTCATCCTTAAAAAGTTTCGATTTTCTTACCGAGTTCCGAAGAAATATCATTATTTTAGATAATTTTAAACAGCTTCAAATTCATTAATTTATTTTAATATAAAAGAATTTTAAATTTTGTATCTTAAAAATATCACCTACAGGTCATATAAAAATGAAATTATGCATTAACCTGTTATTCACTTTATATTTCTTACAAATACTTGATAAAGGGTGATATTGTTACTACTCGAGAAAGATTTTGAAACATTATATTATTTGCTTAAACGAGTTACAGTATATGTTATTTTCAACCATTCTATTTAACCCTTTTCTGATCATAACTTTGCGATACCATCAAATTGTTATTATTTTCATCGTTGTGACAAGTTAAAACTGAAAAAAAAGAACATTTTGAAGTGTGCTAGTGTGCATGTTGATTTATGAAAGCTGAGGAAGCGAGTGCACTTTTCAGAGATAATTTAGGCAAACTGGACGTGAAAATCCCACCTCGCACTTAGCATTCTCAATGGCACGAAGGAGTTCTCTTTCTCCAAGCTAACAGCTATGACAATGGAACGTCCATCATCGCGATATCGCGGAGATGAGAATCTACGATTGGAACTTAGTAGTCAAACTCTTCCGCCGAACGGAAGTCACGTCTTTGTAGTGAAGGTAAGTAGATTGGTTGGTTGATTGAGTTTTATTGGCGCAAGAGCCAAGTTTTGGCTAAGCTGCGCCAGACAAATGGTTAAAATACTTTCATTAGTAGTTAAAATCCACATATAAAAAACAATTTTCTATGGTTTTTATCAAATTATATGAGATATATTGTCAAAGAAACAAGATATTGGAATTAAGACGATTTAAAAATTATTAAAAAAAATCCTAGATAGAATTATAAAATCCAATGAGTTTCAAAAAATGAAAAATATTCTTGTGGGGATATGCACCCACTAAGTCTAGAAGAGTTAATGATGATGACGAAGGAAACAAATTATTACGGTGAGAAGTAAAAGAAGGACACTCTATTAAAATGTGTAAAATGGTAAAATCAACATTGCATGTCGGACATATCGGTGTTTCATTTCCGAGTAACAATGTTTGTGGGTGAAACGAGTGTGTCCTATGCGAAGACGAGTTAATTTTACATCAATATCTCGCATAGGCAGAGGAGGCCACAATCCAACAGAAGGTTTTATCGAATGAAGTTTATTATGGGTCTGGAAGGTAAGTAGAAGAAACATCTTTACTTGAGTGATTAGGAAGATGCGAACTAACCAATGAACCAAAGGCGTCATACATGCGAGACAACCAACAGTGAAAATGTTCATAGGGAACTAAATTGGTTATTTCTGAACAATTAAATGATAATTTGGCAATTTTCTTTCAGCAGAAGTAATTAGATTTCTAAGAATTGAAATAAATTGCTTAATTGAAGAAAATTTTGAGCTCTCTTTTGCATTTAATGGATGGGTTAAATGAATATCTCAATAAAATTGTTGTAACACAGTACAATTTATTTAATGCATTACTCAAGATTTTTATTGAGAAGTGTATAAAAATATCAAAAAATAAAACCTTTAAAAGCTCAACACCTTTAAAATTAGATTATGATGTACGTAAAAATTCACACTGGATGACTATCGAATATGTTACACACATTCACTGATTTAATAGTATACATGTCGATTTTTCTTTTATACTTTCTCGTATATGAAGTTTAAAGAATATACTTAACTGTTAAAATTTTCGAGCGCGAGAGTTTGAGGATTCTCTTGCGTTTGAGATTTTCTTGTATTCATAACACAGTTTTAGCATTGTATCCGTTTGCGAACATGATTCTTATAGTTAAAAAAATCTATAAATATTTATGACTGAATTTGAATGTTTCTATCGAATTCTGAAGGAAATCCATTCACAACAAGTATTACTGAGTGTGTGATTAAAATTATATTCGATAACTCCAAAACATAGGCACAAGAGATAGGCATATAAAATTTGATATACTTTGTTTAAAATATGATTTACGAGTTTTTGAATTAATTCTGTTAGTCTCTTCTCTGTCTATATGTTTTTTTCCAAATTATTGTATCAATTACAGTTCTAACAATTGTTACGGAAGGGTATGAATCTATAGTCAGTACAGTTTCTTTAGGAATGTAGTTCTATATCAAAGTTTGGTTTACATCTGTCGACTAAGGTGTGTTCAAAACACAAATTCGCACGACAGATGAAGTGAAAATGTTGGATTCACATACGAGATTTAAATGTAGTGACTAGAGTTCATGAAGCTAGACATTCTCGGAGTTACTCAACATCCATAATTTTATGCTGAAGGGACCTAAGAACTTCATTGGAGAGCTTACCCCCCCCCATTTCTGCAAAAGGTTTTTTCTTATTTAGGAACTTGATTCCCGATTCACGATAATTGCCAGATTGTAAAAAAAAATTCTTATGAATTTTGTAATTAATTATTAAAAATAACAGTAAAAATATTTAATTAAATGAAGCAGATAAAATATTTTTAAAAAATGCACTTTAAAAGGAATCGTTTCCGAATGTATTAAATATTAGAAACTGCTAATATTTAATGTTCTTTAAATGCTCTCTCATTTCCTTTTTTACTAGATTCCTTGAAACAGTTATAAAAAAATTAACATTATCTTTACTTATAATAAAGCACAATGTGTGTGTGTGTGTGTGTGTTGGCGATGTACAGGCCAGACCGTTCGACCTACAGCTACCAAATTTGGTATATATATACCTTGGGTGCCGGGAATGTGCACCTCGGAGCCCTTTTTTGAATTTTTAATTAAAATTTGAATTAATTAAAAAATAAGCCAAATTATGACGTTTTTTCACTATAACTTCCGAAAATATTACAGCACAAAATTGATTTTTGCATCAAGTTAAAGGTCAAAAAATTAGCTTTTCAATGATACTAATGTTTTGATGGACAAATTAAAACTCTATTTTTAATGAATTTTTAAACATTTAATTTAATTGTATTTTTTCCAACAATTTATTTCGCATAAAATAAAATAAAAACAAAATTTTATCTTCTCGAGGATCTCAAAAAAAATCAGCTTTTAATAAAATGTTGCCATCAAATTTTCAGAAGTTCTGATTAAAGAAGTTAATTACTACCAAAAATTAAACAAAAATATATAATTTTCATCACGTGGTTACATGAAATGAAATAAATAGGAAATGTGATATTTTTCAAACAATAAATACAAGAGAAAAATTTTCTGGATCGTTTGCAATATCAAAATTATTATTTCAATTAAAGAATTAAAGCAAATAAAAATACAAAAAATATATTATAAAAATGCGACAGTTAAAACTGAAAAAGAATTTTTAGAAAAGCACCAAACGATAATCTTCTGAGAGCGAGATTAATTATATAAAAGCAAGAAATCTTAAACGAACTTTGAAAATGACGTCATTTCAAAGAAACGACGAACAAATGCCAATGTCGGACTATTCTGCTTTCAGTTCTTAGTTTTATTTAAAGACATGCTTGGATTGAGTAAAGAGGTCTTTATATTATTTGAAGTTTCATCATTTCCATTTTCATTGAAAACTGAATTTTACTTGCACTGATAGAAAATCTGAGATCGATGTGGAGTTCAAAGATCAGGACTGCTTAAGGCCTACATAATAGCATAAGTGAATAATATAATTATCGAAATTTGAAGCTTAAAAATATTTTGCTGAATAACTTATTATGAGACCAATTTA
>JAOUZG010029335.1:4810333-4837121 GCA_026289955.1 Argiope argentata
TATAAGTTTTAACCCTGACAACAAATTCTACAGGAATCAGCTTCCTACTATCAGACACTCTTTTTTAAACTTAAAATGTATATCTCAGCTGAAAAATATTATTTATATATTTGACAGTTAAAGCGCACTTGCATATTATAAAGCCTAAGGTGTTTATTAAAAAAGCAAAATTAATTCACAACCTATCAAAAGATACTCAAAGGAATGCAACTGATCTTAAAAAATTACTCCATTAATACCGAAGTTTAAAACTGTCATATGTGATTATCGCCAATCACAAATTTTAAGGGACACTTGTAGAAAAAAAGGACGTTTTTTATGAACAAAACGTGCTGTATCTAACAAAAATAAAAGAGTCGTCAGCGAGAGGGGTCGTGCTCACTGTCCTCTTCTGAACGAGCGTGCTGGAGTTTCGCCTCTTCACCTCTACTCGTGGACTGCGAGCTGTCTTTCGCCATTCGCCCGCAACTCGGCGGCGATCCAGGCATTTGGGCGCAGTGCCCGCCGCAAGATTATTCATTTTTCGACCATTGCTAACGGTGTGCTTCCGTACGAGTCGATGGGGGTCTCAGCGAGGGATCGAATTGAATTTATTCGCACTTATCGCTGTCCGAAGATGCCAGGCTTCTCGGGCGAGCGGGGTCTGTGTTCTCTAAATATCCGGAACTTTTAGTGTTTGTCTTCTGATATGATTTAAATTTACAAATGTACCTATAAGTCGTATCGTCGTTTTTTTGGGGCGGGGATGTTTAGAATTTGATAGCAATGCCCGCATCCCTTGTTAATTTTTTTTTCTTTTCCCTAAATTTATTCTCTTGCTCTTAACTTTCTTCAACGCCCAAAACCAATATCTAAAATACTCATGTCAGGAATCTTATTAGTGAATTCAAGGGTGTAAATAAAAATAACGACATATTTTGATTGTGTCGTTGCTTATTTTTAAATAAGCCTATGGATCAATGTTTCTCTTTAATTTCAATATCTTTAGAATATATTTTAATAAGTTGAGTTCAAGCCTTAATAACTTCTTTAGAAAATATTTTATCAAAATAACTCTTTCGTCGCATTTATCGGCAAGAATTTTCCAATCAAGTGCGGTCTAACTCGATTCAACTGTTTTATTTGGTGAATTGTAAGAAATTTTTGAACGAACATGTTATAAGCAACCCTCATTGAATCTTTCCCTTGTTTAATTCTCTATACGTGGACTGAAAGCGTATTCAGGGCTTTTTTCACAGTTCTAAAAACTCAGAAGAGAAAAGATAATCTGAAAAACATCTATTTTCTCGTAAACAATGAGTAAGATGAAATTTCTTTCTCGCACATTATTATATTATCAGAATACCCAGGTTTTTTTTTAAATCTCCAGAATTCCAAAATCATGAAAAATGTTTAGATCCAGAAAACAGAGGGCAGCAATTCTTATCCCATCAGCTCCATTAAAACCTGCTTTATTGGCAACAAAAGTCAATATGGTAATCTTAAAAATTCAAACATTTTTGTATCCCATCGCAATAATTTCTGCCTACTCCTCACCAGCACAAAATGTCTGCACACCTCTCCAAGAAATCCAAGAGATCCTTACCAGTCTGCTGGAGGAAAAGATGATCATTCGCGCTGACCTCAACGGAAAACAACACCCTTTGGGAGTACAGATCCAATGGCAACAGAGGAAATGAAGTCTTGGATTTTATCTTGTCAAATAATTTATATACTTTAAAAAAATAAATTTTCCCTCCAATTTTCCAAAGAAATAACAGCGTTGGCTGGCCAGATCTGATCTTATATTCCCATGATAGATTGATGGAAGTTTTATGGCGCAAGAACCATGTTTGGCTAAACTGCACCAATCCAATGTAAAACTGAATGTGTTTAAAATCGTAACAATAAAAAATCAAGCATAAAAATGACAAAATTCAAAATATGAAGATTATGCGAACTATGAAAACACGATAAAAAATTTTAAGGCGTTGCTAAAAATATTAAAAAATTAGAAAGACAGATTATGATGTCGAATGAAAAAAATAACTACAGTCGTTTGACATGATATTTCTTTATGTTCTTGTCATGGACAGGGGTACTATTTGCCTCCGGATGAAATGTTTTAAAATCAACCCAATGGAATGAACTGTTTTTTTTTAATTTTCCCTTAACAGTAAGATTATCAGTTGAATTAGGGGGTTTAAAGACCATTGTTGATTGCTCTTGCAGATCAACAGCAGGGGAGGTTTCCTCAACAGTTTCGTTTGGGTCATAGTCTATAGTGTCTTCAACCATAGCCGACCCGATATCATTGTCACGCTAGAATTAAGTTCGATCGATATATGTTCAGAAAAATTCACGACAGCCAGCAAAAGAACCAGTTTTATGAATAGATTTGGATTGATGTGACACATGCGTTGAAGCAGATTTCTTTTCTAGTATAATAACAGAAGTCGAAACCCTCGAAGGCGAGGTTACCCAAAATTTCGACTTTTCTGGCAATGATTCCAGTCGGTGTTCGATTGCGGACTAAAGGGTTTTCTTGTATTTCTTTTTCTTTGTTACTAACTGAAAATCAGTCAAACCCTGTGAATCTGAAACAACATCACAGACTGGAACAGAGATATTTTCATTCTGAGTAGTACACAATTTAGGTAAATTAGAGCTACAGTGTTTTTCGGGAATTGTAACTGATTTATCTAAAGTCAAAGAAACATTCGATAAATCAAAAGATTTTGACTGCTTAACTTTTGTCTGAGCTACGGAAGCATAGCTAGGACCTTTATGGCTTGGGATTTCACAAGGTTTCGAGCTGCGAAGTAAGATATTCGATATTTTTTTGTTTTAATCACTTCTTTTTCAAGCAACCATATTGGACAATTTCTAGAACACGAGGTATTCTCACCTTTACAGTTTACACACTTTTCTACAGATATACATTGAGCACAGTCATGACCGACATCTGCACAAAAGGCGCAGCTGAATCTAAAAGGCCCAAAATGTTGGAATTTGAAACAACGAAGTGTATTAGGGATATATTCCCGATATTGATGGAATTGACAACCTCCTTTTCATAATTATTCACAAACGCTTTCATAATATCTTCCTGATTTTCCTTAATAAGTACCTGGAATTAAGTTTCTTCCCTTATTTCTTGAAAATAGTAAATAAATATTATTTATTCCAGATACAAGGATTAGCATCTTCATATTGACCCATTCTTCTCCTGACAACATTTGGGAAAATGCTACAGAAATTGATGACTCAAAGATTAACATACCATCTGGAAACCACTAATAGCCTCAGCGAGAATCAAAATGGATTTAGTGAAAGCAAATCAGTAAATACAGCCATCAATGAGCTGATAAACAAAGTTAAAGATGCAAGAAGAAAGGGAAAGCATGTCTTAGTGCTCTGTATTGATATAAAAGGAGCATTTGACAACTTGAAACACAAAGCAATCCTTAAGAGTCTGGAGGCCAGACCCTGTCCTTTAAACATCAACAGACTCTTTCGCAGCCAACTCCAAAACAGGAAAGTGGTCATATTGATTACAGAAGGCAGAGTTTTGAAAGATCAGAAACAAGGTTGCCCTCAAGGATCAAGTAGTGTTCCGTCTCTATGGAATCTCGTAGCCAACGAAATTCTCAAGCAGTTCTGGCAATAAAATGTACATATACAAGCCATTGCAGATAATTTTGTACTAGTTATCAAAGCGGACACAAAAACAGACTTGGAAGAGAAATTCAACTTGCAATAGACAAATTTAATACCTGGTGCTCAAATAATCAACTATCCATCCCCAAGAGGAAAAAAACCCATATTTTGTTCAGTAAAATGGCGAGAGGACCCAGAATCACTTGGAATGGAGACATCATAAAAAGAATTAAATCTTTTAAATATCTAGTAATCCATGTAGATGACCAATTAAACTGGCTGGAGTATATAAAAAAACAAGGGGGAAAGGCCCTTAAAACGCCCCAAAGTCTGAAAATATTTGTTGGCAGAACAAGGAGAATCTCTCAGAAACATAGAAGAATTCTCTATAAGACAATTGTTGAAAGAATGTTCACACCTCCTCAGCGTGGTGTTTAAACTCGACATGCCAAATGAAGGGAAAACTCTCCTCCCATACAGAGACCATTTCTTCTCTATATTTCTGGTGCATATCGCTCAACTCCATCATCATCTCTACAGACCATTCTCGATATTCCACTCTTTCACGTGCAAAAGCAGTTTGAAGCCAGACTAACATGAACATATCGTTTAAGAATTCCTCTTGAGCGGAACATAAAGAGACTCAGAAGAGCTAGAGAACAAAAAAACTGGCTGGTCAATTCACCCTTCATCTCAGCCAAGTCACATTGGAAGAAGGGATAAATGTATCTCAAATGAACAATATCAGTATTTTCACAGATTTCCCAAAATGAGTACAGGGAGTTGGAGCTGAATTTTGTGTCATGATAAATGATTCCTGGTCCTAGCACTGGTCTGCCAAATTTGATGACAATAATACTGTTTTCCAAGCTGAACTCCCCACACTTCGTGAAGAAGTAAAATATCATCTCAGTTCTCAAACAGCAGCACTTTTAAAATTTCAACAATAGAGCTAGTATTATGGCATCTTCTAATCCAAAGATCTTGTGCATCTTGGCATCGTGCTTAGAAATCCAACAGTAAAAATATCTTGGATTAAATTACATGCAGAAAATATAAGCAATGAAAAAGCAACCACACTAGCAAACGACGCAACACGAAATGAGAAATCTTATATCCAAGTAAAGCTCACTAACCACATATAAAAGGCCTCCGGAAAGACACGCTAGAGGAATGGCAAGGATATTGGAGCAATGGTGACACAGGCAGAAATGTTTTTAATATTCTGCCTTCAGTCAACCGTCATCCCGCCAACCGGATCAGAGAGAATATTATTTTCTTCTCTGAACACAGCCCTTTATCTGCCTACCATAAAAGGTTCAACCTTTCTGAAAGTCTTGGTGTGACCAGTGCAGTTGTAGTGAGACTGGCACGGCGCTTAATTATGACACGGAATTCATCCTCACAATCTCTTGGCATTTAAAAAAAAACCATCATCAAGCCAAGAACAAGAATTGCGGAAAAGAATCGCCAGCCAGCAACAGACTTTCCAGGCAAAATATCCACAGCATAATAAAATTAATAAGTGATCTATTCTTGCCTCCCTAGTTCTCAAAATCAAGTCTCCTACCCACAAAGACTGAGGGTAGAAATAGGAACCGCAGTTTCCTATCCTATACTTCAATCAAACAGTTTCTTTTCATTCCCACTAACCAAATTATTTTCCATTTAATTTTAATAACTGCATTCTCATCTAGTGTGTCATAAAAATAAGCCAACAGAGAATATAAGTATAGCATAACACACTTTATACTTCAACCTATAATTGTTTCAAATTATTTTTCAAAGTCGGAAATCTCTCTAAATGGCTTATTTAACTATCGCATTTTATATGCGTGTAAATTCTGTTTCCTACTGAATAAATTTTGACACTTAAATAGAATTCCCGCAACATGCCGACCAAACCGTGCAGTGACCAGACACGGGGGTGAGAGACGGCGTTCTCTTCCGTCTCACAAAAAGAGTGAAAGAAATCTTTCTTTTTTTCTGAAAATGCAATTACCCGATAAATATGTTTTTCGGGCTTCTTGTGTCCGAGTCATGAATCATTGTTACAAGTTAACCAGTCAGAGATAAGACCAAGATGAACGAGTCTGAAAATTAATACCGGATAAAGTGTAAATCCAACTAGAATTGGAAAAGAATCTCACAGTGAATAAAGGCATTCAAAATATTCCTCTTTTCGACTTTTGAACCTTGAGAAAACCTATAAACATTTACTTCGATATCCACAACGATTTGTTGTCGACACTAAATCCATTTTTTCCTGTTAAATTAGTATTGTTGTGCAAGATTTTTTCATGATCTCAATTATGTAATAGTGTAAAATTGCTGTTATAAGCTTGCATTCTTATTAATCTGCCAGTCCTGAAGTGGGAACAATTCGCTCTCATCCAAAATTCACCTGAGCATTAAAAAAACTTCGTGAAGGTCGAGTTTTATGCTTTCATCTCAATGTTCTGGAACATATGGGTTTATTTCTGAATTCTCGCTAAATCGGAATGTTTCTTTGTCCTCTGATACTGAATTAATTTTTCTTTCTAAGTATAAAAACAAGGAGAGTTTTAATCACTATACATAACCTGGGTCTATGAGCAGATAAAAATGTTTTTAACAAAGGCAATTGTTATTTATATGCAAATTTATCAGAGTTCCCAACCTAATTATGTAAAATTAGGGAGAAGAAAGTTCTTCGTCACTAAGCACAAATGCCAAAGACTCATTTAACTGATATTCCCAATTTATTAAATGTCAATGCAAATTACAAAATGAAATAAATGTTTCACTATAATTTTAATGCATAAAAATTTGCAGTTATTTCATAATTAACTAAATAGATATAATTCTTTTAATTAAATTTAAAAAGAAATATTCTTTTTAAAATCATTTTAAGGCTTGATGGCAATATACAAATGTTTTATATAAAAAAATAAAATTCCGAAAATGCCATGTAAATTATACAAAGATTTATTTTCGCAAAATCATTCCACAAGCATTTCGGTTTTTCGGTATTTTATAGGAAATGACAATTAATAAGAAAAATTGCCAACAAACAATATTAAAAAATATATTGTGATTTTTCTAATACATGCTTGCATTCAATTTTTTATACATGTTGATACATATGTCGATCTTTTCAAAGAAATTATACGAGATATGTTTATTGGTTTGTTGCAAAACTGAAAATTTTAGGGACAAATCTATAAATTCAATAGTCATTTTACATCCGAAGATCCATCTTGTCAATCCTATTGCTAACTACATATAATTATTTGAATTAAGGAAAGTGATACAAAAAAAATACTTTTCAAGGTGGAAATGGAAGTTCACTGAAGATCAGTAAACTTAGCATTTGCATTATCCCCTTCTTTTTTCTCACGAAAAATGTAAAATGATCGATTCGTTTTCTTTTTTCTTAATTCACTTTTGGTTTTAAAAAATGTGTTTCGTTTACTTGTCAAATTCCTGCACCCTTCATCGTATAGAGGAAGCATTTAATAATAATCTTTTTATGCATTTTAACTCTTATCAATAGTTAAAAGTTGTTTATAAACATTTTGGTTTTCATCATGTAAAACAAGTTATTGAAAAAAAACCCCATTCATTCATATGTCCACGCTAACTTGATTAAAGCAGCATATAAATTCCTCAAATTCACTTATAAATGTGAACTTAAACCTGCATTTCGTCCTAAAAATATGAATTGGCATTGCTGCTCACTAATTCTGGACTAAATGTAAAAGCTTTCCTTGTTTGAAATGTCGCCTTTTACTGAATTTCTTACAGATGCTTTTCAAACCATTCGCTCGCAGTGTTTGCAGTACAGGCAGGACAGATGCAAAGCATTAAACTAAATTATATATCCACATGCATAAAAATACTGATGGCACTAATTGCACTTGCGGTGATTATAGCAGCTAATAAGCTGAAGGACGGTAGAAAGGAATTTTTAAGGCGAGATATCCCTCGAAGAAAGAAAAAAACAGAATCCCGTCAATGGCTTCCATTAGGAAAATCGGGACTTTTATATTTTACTGAGAAGGAAAGGCCCTTTATTGAGAAGTGATCAGAGAGGTAATATTCCCAAACTTGAGCCGAGACTGAGATGTTCTTCAACTGGGCCTCTTTGTTCAGGAATTTCTGCATTTTGTGCGATAAGAAGAAGAATATCTTCTAGGTTTTCCTACAACAAATCGAAATGGTGGAGAAGGCTCATAAATTCATAATTGAATTAAATCGAAGAATCTGGTTGAACATTTTCTTTAACATGATACATTTAATGAATAGAATAAAGTATTAAAGAACAACAACGAGACCCCAGATAATGACGATTTAGTCCTTCAAAAATATGATAACGTTAATCAGGAAAAATAATATGAGGTGTTTTGCCCTTAGTCACTTGAAGTGGATTTTCATATGTTGCCCATAAAGGGAAAACTCTTACTTCAAAAAAGAAAATAATGAAGCTTTGCTCAACGCGTAAAATAGCGTGCTCATAATTGCTCCCCTTAACGATGAGACTCTCGGGAAGATGTGATCTTTCCGAAAAAAACTTGCACACAAAATCTGAGTGGCTTTTGAATTTTAAACATGCCACATTTATGTTAGGAATTATTTTAGTAGCTATAATTACAAAAAAATTAATAGTAGTTTTTAAGCAAATTTTCATAATAAAAATCCCCCAGAAGTATAAAAAAATTGAACTACTTTTATCAAAACATGTAAAAATCTTCTATGATAAAAATTCTGATTTTTTTACTGATTAATTTTTTATCAAATTCTAATGTTTTCAAGGAATATAAAATTACAGACTAAAACTAATAGCTTATAATAGCAAACCAAATTAAAGGCTTAAAATATTTTTTTTGTTCATTCTCAGTTTACGAAGCTGTTGGAAAAAATGAGGGAAAACTGCCCGGATTTCCGGAACAAATCGATATCAAAAATGGATGTACAGACAGACTTATCCACAGAATGAACATTAATGCATTACTTACAATTCCGAGTTGGGGATGTAACAGCACTGGATTATCGTTTTTGTATAAATAACGCTGCAATTACACTTGATAATTAAGTTAGTGCCCATGTTACTTATATATTTTATGTTACGGAAGCTAGAAACTCAAAATTTGTCCTGATAAGGATGTTATCTTTATTTGTTGGCCAAAGAACTGCTGAGCCAGTTAAAGATTAGGATCTCCTTCCTTCTTTAAACTAATCTGGGTTTTCACTTTTTCTGATGGGTCTTCTTCCGAATAAAGAGTCAAGTAATATTGTATATTAACTCCATCTTATACAAGTCATACTGCAGATCCTATTTCAGCAATATCTCAGAAGAAAGGAAAGCCATTTCCCTGTTTAGTACCTTCAATTTAAACAGAGCAGAAATATTTATCTCGTAATTTAAATTTCCTTTTTTTTTCTATGAAAAAATCTTTCCGCCCCATTCTTATCAATAAATGCTCCAACTCAAAGATTCAATTTTCCGAAAAATATTTGCATTCGAAATTTTATCTTAAATAGTCGTCTCATTCTTTGTATGTCAAAAAAAAAACCACTAAAATCTTGTACCCAATGTCTCTTGAACTCATTTTGTAGTTTTTTTCTTGTTTCAATGAGCTGTTCGCCGTTTCCGGTGCATTCCTAAACCTTTCGTTGGGAAATAATGCTACAATGAAATTATTCTCTTGGAGTTAGTTTCAAAAGGTTTGATTTTGAAAGGATATTTTGAATAAAAGAACTTCTAGAATGTCTAATATCTAAAATGCTAATAATGAAGAAGCATTTTTAATCCATGAAACATAACGAAATCAGTACAAAAGAAAATCATCTCGAAAAATTATTGAAGAGAAAAATGACGATAAGTATTATAAAATCTATTCAAATTTAAAAACCTTCAAACGGAATTTTTTTATTTCCACTTTAAAGCCAGATACTTTAAATTCTATTTAAAGAAAATTATCATAATATACGAAACAAAATACAAATAATTAAATGAACTGCCACATATTTTAGAAATTTCTAACATTACTCAATAGAAAATGCTATGTAATTTGTTGTTATTAACCAGATTATGGCGCTTCTCACTCACCATTCAAGACGGCGCATCGTTTTAACTCTCTAGATATAATTTTCATTCTGATAATATTTAAAGAATGACAAGAAGACATAAATAAACTTTTCGGAAAATTTAACTTAAAACTATTCAAATATTTTTTCATAGCAATGATTCCTTGTGTTATGCGAATAGCTTTGTAACTAATTACTTTTCCAAATGCAAAGCGTTGTATTGATAAACAATGTATTAATTCTTTCAACAAATAAAATTATATTAAGACAGGCATCGAAATTAAGGCTGCCACGTAGAGAGAAAAATTAAGATCTAAAAAATTTCATCGCTATCCAGTACAAGATAATTAGTTTCGAAATACTCGTGTGCCTAAATTAAAAGAATCACGAGAACCTAAAGAAATATTTATTAATGGTTTTAAAAAAAATAATACACTCTCTACCTAAGGTGTTGTTTTGAAAGTCCCACTATGAATACCACCGCAGCAATGACTAAAAACTTCTTTCTGTTCCAAATTCTTAAATAATATGTGTGTAAATGATTGCCTAACCTACCTTTCTGAATTAACACTCAGCTAACCTTCCTAACTTCCTAATCTGCTAATTCTATCCTTATCAATCTGACCGCTAAAAGTAAAGCCTTAAGTTCAATTCTGGGACAGAATTTTTAAACTAAAATTAAGTTTTTATTTTAAAAAATGACTTTTCATCTGAATAATTTTTTTAATTTCAGATATAAACGCATTTGTTATTAAAAATAATTTTTCAATAAAATAACACAATTTTAATTATTATGCATATCTATAGTCAATCAAAAACGTAGTTTTAAAAAGAATCGTTGAATAGTTACTTCAATAATAACTTTATTTTTAAGCAGTAAAAAAAACGACAAAAAATCTGAAATTATGATTAATGTTAATTAAATAGCTCACGTCATGAAAAAATTTCATACAAGTTAGATTTATTTTGACATTTTGCAAAATTCAAAAATAATGATTATCCACAAGAAAAAAAAAGGAACATATTTGATAAAAATTCATTAACATTCCAAAAAATTATTTGTTTCGGTTCATAAAATTGGCCGGCGCACAAACATATCGAATGTTACTAAAAATTTCGAATCATCTGCCTATGCATTGCGTTAATAAGCATTTACTCTTCGGTAAATATCATAATCTAAATCTGTTAACAAACATTTAGCAGTCGGTTCCTTTTCAGACATTTTATGTCTCCTTCTGTTTCTATTTCAATTAAAAAGTTATTAAAAGTTAAGAGCGAACGATTTTTTCTTTCATAAATATACTTTTATTAATATGACTTCATTTAATTTTTGTACAATAGCTGATGATCGATTGCAAACCTTACGGGTTCTGGCCATGCTCGTATCCATGCTGTTCAGTGAAAAGAATAAACGGGTCGTTTTTCTATTTTTCCACGAGAGTCCCAGCCACGGAGAGAGAGGGACGCAAGGTGCGATGGCAGCTCGAGTCGCATCCCCAATGAGTGAAGAGACTCAATCTCTTACCAAGACAGATTACAGTCGTAGCAATAGTAAAGGCCCTCTCTGGGCGAATTTTACCTTTGATCCAAGTTCAATAATGCGTAAAGACGAAAACGGCGTCATTAATTTTTCGCTAATGATGTACCTAAAAAAGTTAAAAGTTTGGAAACTGAGGAACCAACTGAAATAGTTAAAAGATCGGCTGACACTGATGGTTTCCGAACCATTTCACCTAAAAAGGCGGCTAAGCAACAAAAGACACAAATTAAAGACAAGGCTATCACCACTGATAACAGATACTCAGCACTTCAACTAAATCTACTCGAAGAGAAATCTGAAAAAATAAAAAATTCATCCCCGCAACCAACTTGAATTTCTCCGCAAACTACAACAACTTCTTGCAGCAAATTCATTCAGATTCAGAATTTCCTGGTATAGTTAACAAATTCATCAATAAAATGATCGCCACAACCCCAGAAACAGAAATCCAGCGTGAAGAAATTACTAAACACCTTGATAATGCAGGAGAACAGTTTGTTAAATCTGAAAGCGCCGAATTCAAACCTCTTACGGTTATCCTGAAGGGTCTTCCAGGAAACATCAATACTGATAAAATTAAAATCGCACTTCAAGAGAAAAACTATATTGTAAACAGAATTTCTCAACTCAAAATATATAGACAGCACTCCCTCTATCCAATATTTCTTCTGGAACTTAAGAAAACTACAAATTCACTCAATATCTACAATGAGTCCAACTTACTTCTCCTAAAAATTAAAATTGAAACGTTTAGAAGAAAACGAAATGCAACTATGTGCTTCAACTGTTCAGGCTTCTTTCATTCAGCCAGGAACAGTAGAATGTCCCTGAAATGCATTAAGTGTGGCGGTGAAGATCAGACTAGAAATTGTGAACTTAAAAAAATCAAGAACCAAGATGTGTTAACTATAATGAAACCAGACACCTAGCTGCATGGAAAGGTTGTAAAAAATATCTTAAACTTATCTACAGACCTGGATGCCCCACACATTCAGAAATCACAGGAAACTCAGAAGAGGGAAGAATTCCCCTTAAAGAAAACAAGCAACTGACCGAACCAGAGCATCGTTATCCCCAGTCGGCACCCTTGAAAACTCCAGGTTCAGAGGCCCCCACAGCAAAAGATTTAACAGAAATCAAAGAGATAATGGAAGCCCTTAGAGAAGTTTAAACTATATTAAATGAATTTTCTGGTTTACTTAAAACAGCTAAATTAACTAAAATTGCAAAAAAAAAAAAAAAAAAAAATCTGAAGAAAAGAAATTTATTATTCTCAACGCATTGCTCGAGTAAAACTTCAAGTCTCCGCCTACACAAGCCCACCTCGTTTTTCTTGTATTCCTATTGGACCACGCTACTCAACGCATTTTACTATATAACTACCGCCTTTTAACTATGCTATTTTTCTACGAACATTTTTCAATCGCATGTTCCCAGCCATGGAGGGGGATGGTTGCTCGGGAACACTCGCACGCGCAGGGAACATCAACACCCCCTGCTCGTCCTTTTCAGGATCTGTTACGGAAAGGTAGGGTGGGTGTTGGAGCAGCAGCTCAAAGTAAGCGCACCCTCCCATCAGAACACAATCTGAAGTTTGCAAAACAGACTGCCCAAGTGAAAGCTGCGCCAGAAGGAAGTTGAGTCTCGAATTGCACATCACCAAGTCACGCTGAATTTAGCGTCCGGTAGAATAACGCAAATAAAGGAGATCGGATTTCCTCGAGAATACGATGGGAAATGCAGAGAAGCTCAAAAAGCGTATGACGCCCTGAAGCACCAATTAGGTGAGCTGAATTCCATTAAATCTGTTGGTTGCTTAATGTCTAGACATGATGAATTTAAATTATCCTCTAAAAGGAGATCGGCTAAGGCCTCTAAAAATAATCCAATTAACAAGGATATTGTCCTAACAAATAGATTTGATCCCCTATCTAATGAGAAAAAAACACCCTGAAACTAATTCAACCGAAACCATTTCAATAGTCCCATCCATAATGTTAAAATACACAAAAGATTATAATAAAGTACTTGAACACGTTAATACTTATAATAATGTTTTGGCTAATGGTTTTATTAAATTTTCCTAAGAACTATGATAACTTGGATGATAATCATATGCGCATCCAAGAATTCTGTATACAGAAGGAATTAGAATTTTATGTAATCGCCCTCAGGATACAAAGACCAGTCAAAGTAGTTTTTAAAGGCTTACCTTTGGACAACATGAATGATCCACTTGATAGAGAACTAAAAAATCGTGGATTCTCTATTTCTGAAATTGTAAGACTCTCCCAAATTAAGACTAGAAGACCCCTCCCAACTCTGCTAGTAGAACTGAATAAAAATGAAACAGTTGATCAAATGTATAATGTAACGAATATTGAAAATCTGAAAGTTAACGTGGAATGATACAGTGGACGTAATTCAATATCTCAATGTTTTAACAGCAGCCTTTTCGATCATGCAGCAAAAGACTGCGCCCAGGAGCCACGTTGCCTCAGATGCAATGGCGGGTTTGTAGTTTCGGAGGCCTGAGGCGCAATTCAATTTGAGCCCCCTGCCCCACGCCTCTCCGGTTAGGTTTAAAGTATTCACTTTTTTATGCATATTTCCAATCTGTTAAGCTCTATATCTGATTTTTAAGTGTGTTAAAAAAGTGGAGTAGACTTAGGTACATAAAATTGAAAATTAAAATCAATTTTTACTCCTTAGCTATATAAAAGGATGAAAAAGTTCAGGGTGTATTAAGGCTGTTCTTAAAAAAATATTTGCCTATTTTGTATCATAGTTATGCAGTTTCAGGGATACATGCCTAACACATTTTCAGAGATACATGTCTAAAACTTCATTATACAATAAATTAATTATTATAAAATGGATCTGTTTTCTCTTTTGCTTAATTTTGGTTTTGTTTTAAAACGTTATCAAAGTTGCACATTTTAATCTAAGTTTTATCGACTTTCTGAACAGTGATTTTCTAGCTATTCCCAACTAATTAGAACGTTCTTATGAACAAACAATGCCTTTTATTGAAAAATTAGTCGATTAATTTGCATCTAATTAGTAATCCCTGAAAGTTTGGAGCTGTTATGTGCATGTTATTTCGTAACTATAGTACAAAGTTTTTTTTTCTTCATATTTTTTAAAAATTTTAAAAACAGCCTTAATTATAAAAAAACTGAAACTTGTAGTTACGGAGATTACTAAATTTCAGTAGATAGAATTGTTTTAAAAAATGAATAATCAATGAATAGAAAAAAATGCAGTGTTTTTTTTTTTTTTTGGAAATTTAATAATGGTTTGTACTTTATAAATAGATATAAAATATTAATTATTGTAAAAAATAATAATACATAATAAAATAATATTTGTTCCTATCTGCAAATTTTCAAATTAGCTAGGCAGCTGTATATTTTATTAGATTAGATTTAATATTTACATATGGATAGATCCCAACTTTGAGCTTTTCTGTAAATGCTATAATACCACATTTTAAAGAAAATAATTGTTGACTTATTCAATTGGCGATTATCAAAATAAACTATTTCTGCACAATAGTAATGCATAGGAATCATACGACAAAATCGTACAAGTTTGCAATTGTATATGTCACATTTCTTTTCTTTTTTTTTGGGGGGGGGGTGACCACCAATCTAGAACTGGTACATTGTTTGCTTCAAAATAATTTTCTTAAAAAGTAAAATAAATAAAAAGGAAAATAATAAAGAAAAAGAAAAGAAAAATACGTCAACTAATATTGCCACTTTTATTTATTAAACTTTAGAAATATATTGAACTATAATCATGACAATAGCAGTTTCTTCTTTTCGTATATTAAAAACAAACTAAATAGGAACATTTCTGGCTTTAGCTTTAGCAAATTTATCAATTAGGAGTTTCATAATCTCACATATTTACTACATCATTTTCGATTAACATTATAGAGAAGTAATTTAAAATTAGTTGTGATAAAGAATTCCTTAAATAACTCTTTTACTCTTTTAAGCATCGAAAAAGAGCATTAACTACTTTCTTTACAAATGGAAATAGTTAAAAATATTTTTAGAATTGTCTCTACATTAGCCCTTCGATTATTAATTAGTACATATCAATAGGATTTGTATTTTTTCTTCTTTTATTAAGTCTATAAAAAGTACGAGTATATCTTTAAAACTTTTAGTAACTACGTCATTTTCTACTATTTTTTGCATATGTTTTCCAAGCAATCATTGAATTCAACATCAGGCATATTTGAATAAAAAACTCAAATTCAATAAAACCTTACTGTAAATAGTTCTTCTTCGCGATAAATCCGTAATTAATGCATCACAAATAATATTATATGTACATTAATAACAACATTTTCTTTTGGACTAAAATTTGTTTCATTTAACAATGTTTCATCAAATTGCATTTTTATTTTTATTATCCGTGTTTTCCGATAGTTCTGGTTTTTGGTCACTGCATTAGCGCCCATCTCAATACCTTCGACGTTGGTCCGGTCAATCTTTATAAAATCGGACAGTGGTCTTAGTAGATTTGTTGTAAGCAGTAAATTATACTGTGTATCTTGCAATGATTTGCTTGTACTATTTATTTTTTGCAATAATTTATCCCATAAAATAAATAATAAAGCTGTTTCATAATGTTCGAAACATTCTGCTAGTTTTTTTGCTTAGAGGTTTTTTCAATATCCAACGTGCTAATTTGGGTTAGAACTTCTTCAATATTTTGATACCTATTTTTTAATGCACTCTTGATGACCACGTAGTGACCTTTATTCTTTTTAAATTTGGAGTTTGATTTTCTATACTATTATTAAGCATATTCTATCGTCGAGTAGATGTCAAGTAATATACATATAAACTCTGAATAAAATCAAAATAATTTAATGCGCCAGAGCATGTTTCTGATGCCCAATTTCCTATTAAATTTAATGTATGGCTTGCGCATGGTACAAAGACGACTGTATTTATTTGTTTGTTTTTTACTCTTTCTTGCAATCCACTGTGTTTCCCTGCCATATTTGCCGCGTTTTCGTAGGTTTGACCCTTAGAATTTTTAATTTCTATAGATACCTCTTTTAAAAACTCAAGAATTATTTTTTTCTAAATATTCAGAATTATGGTTTTGAATATTAATAAAAACAAAAAATCTCTCTCTTATGCCTTCATTTTTATTAACAAATAGATTTGATATAGTGCTGTGAAGATTCGTGCCCACTTAAGTCTCCTGCTAAATTTTTCCAATCACTAAATCCTGTTGAAAATTTTGTGGACATATTAGAAAACATTTTACAAGCATAACAATAAATACATTTACTTGTTGCTGAATATTCTAACCATTGGTGAAATTCCATTCCTGAATATACTAACCATTGGCGTACTATGTCCTACTATACAAACGCGTGAGACCTTGGTTGCCATTACTGTACGTCATAAGGTCCGAGTCTGCAGGGGGGGGGTAATATGATATCTATCTTTTTAGATTCTTACAATATAAATGATGTCGTAAAATGCCCCCCCCCGGTTGATTCTTCACTTTCTCATTCTGAGAATAGTTGGTTTTACAAAAGTACTAATATTGCATGATTCTTTAATTGAGATAGATGAAGAATTGGAAATGAAAGAGTGTAAAAATAAAAGGTTTTATTAAAAATTATCCTGTTTTTCAAAATATAAATACGTACCGTTATTTTAGAACTAAATTTTGAGGCCCCTTAATTTATGAGGCCCGAGGCGCGCGCCTCATGCGTTTGTTCAGAAATTCGCCTCTGTTCAGATGCATTGAAAGTCATCAAACAAGAAATCGCCCCCAAAAGGAAAAGATAGAAAATCCCAAATGTATCAACTGCGAGCAGTTTGGGCACACCGCTGCGTACAGAGGCTGCCCCAAATTCCCAAAGAGTTAAAAACCCCAGATTAACCGTCTAAACTACCTAAATTCAAGCCAGGTAAAAACAAATTTTTCTTGCGTCAGCTGCCTTAAAACTAATTCACCCCAACCAGCCGAACCTTCTCAGGTTAATCACCCCCATCCCAAAATTAATGACCCAATTTCTTCTTCCCCTGAAATCGTAGATAATATTGCGCATTTGAAGCATTCCATGAAATTTAAAATATTATTTCTGATATTTCCCTAACTTGGTAACGCAACCAAAGAAAGGAAAAATGCTAACGATCCCATGACAAAGTTATTCATTCTCTTCAGTGCCAGCACTAAGCCATCTGACCAAAATTTTGTTTAAATATTATCAGCCAACAGCCAATATGAAAGCAGCATCTCCCAACCTCACGCTCCTCCCCCTCTGAATCCACCAATGATGGAAGAAAGTCCATGTCAGTTCACTTAAAGCTGAATCCCATCAAGCAACCAGCCAAGCTTGAGGATAAGCCCCTGCCGGGGCTAGGCACCTCGTAAAATCTACACTAGTTGCTCTTTTTCTACGAAGATAATCACGCTAGCTACTGCAATTCAGGTCCTCATTAGTCTCTAATTTACCGGAGATTAAAGCTCCGTGAACGAATTAGGATTAGAATAAGCAAGTCGATAGAATTTCAAAATGCTTGGAGTATTGTTTTAATTTTAAGAATTTAAAACGCTCTGCAAGCTATAATCTGAAGCGTTAAGAAAACGGATATTTTTCTAGAAAGCAAGCAAAACCTGCTTTTTTTGTTTGATTATCATTTTAAATGTTAGCCGATATAATTTGATTAATTACAGCTGCTCTTTTAAATTCCCGATATAATTACAGCTTTGCTGAGTACTAATAAATAATTTATCTTAATAAAAATACAAAATTGTATAACTTTTAATGATTTTAAGATAAAAAATAATAATGAAATATTTTTTACTGGCAAAATAATCAAATCTAATTTTAGCACATGAAAATTAAATAAGTTATGATTCAAGAACGGTATAATGTGGCTCAAACAATCGAGAGTACACCAGACTTTTACTTGTTTAGTACGAATTTCAATACAAATTGTACATTAAAAAGTACAAAAATTTTTATTTTTACCCACAACAAATGGTTTAATGGAAAGTAAAAAAAAAGAAAAAGAAAAATCAACGAAAAACTACTGAACTGAAAAATATCCGAAGCATTTTAAATAAACAAACAACTTTTTGAGACAAAAATCTGCAATACACCACCGAAAGTTTTGTGACATCTCCCAAAGAAAATTTAGATATTTATATGCATGTCTTTTGGCTTTTATAATGACTTTTAGTCATCGCGTTGCTGATTCGAGAAGTTTTTGGTGGTATTTGAAGGCATTTCATGCATTCTTCTTGCCACAAATGTTCTAAGTAGGATTGGTTTCTAATTTTGTATTTTTGAACCTCTATTTTGAATGTGGCCCACAGATTTTCAGTGGCATTGATATCAGGGCACTTCGGTAGTGCGTGTAAACATTGTTTACAAGTTTTAAAAAACATTATTTTAGCGTTTCGTTCATTCTTTTTGGGGTCATTGTCCTGCTGGAAAAAGAATCCCCCCCTAAAACTAAATTTTTTGCACTCCCTTTCAGATTACTATGACCCTATGGTTCATCTAACGTTTTGCAGAAATTTCTTAAATCGTATTCAGAAATGTAAATACTGAAACTGTGTAAAATGTAATTAGACAAGCTGGATATAAAAGTCAAATGGTTAGAGAGAATCCGTTCATTAGATTGCAAATTTAAAAAATGAGTTTGAAGTTTTCAAAAACTCATCAATTTAAGACTGATAATTTTATGAAGAAAGTTATACTTAATGAAAGAAAATTCAACATGTTTGGCAGTGGCAGCCGTTATAACGCACGAAGAAATCCTAATATTGCTTTGTATTCAAAAAATTTACGTTTTACAGTTAAGCATCGTGGGGACTATCGTGATTTATAGTGATACGGCTTCATCCGAGGTAGAAATTTTTTTATTTATTCATGGCATTATGAACCATATGGTTTACTTAACATACTCAGTAGCAATCTTACGAAAAAAGCTTAAAAATTGGTTTTAGGTGGAAGCTTCATTTTTTAGCAGGACAATGACTCCAAAAAGAATACACGTGACGCTATAATGATGATGTTTTCTCATTGCAAACAACATTAACACACATAAGCTCAGATCCCTGATATCAGTGCCATTGAATATCTGTGGGCCACATTCAAAATAGTGGTTTAAAAATACAAAATTAGAAACCAATCTTCTTTAAAACAATTTTGCAAGAAGAAAATGCGTAAAATATCTTCAAATACCATCAAAAACTGGTTGAATCCGCATCACGATGTCTAAAAGCCATTATAAAAGCCAAAAGACATGCAAATAAGTATCAACAATTTCTTTGCGAGATGTTACAAAAATTTCGTTGCTGTACTTTCAATTTTTTCAGACAAAAATCTGCTAATGTGTATTAAAAATGCTTCTGATATTTTTCAGTTGAGGTTTTTCATTGATTTTTCTTTAGTTTTCCTTTCAATAAAACCCTTTGTTGTTGTAAAAATAAAAATATGTTTGGATTTCTAGTCAATGTGTTACTTGTGTTAAAGGTCAGATTAAACAAGTAAAAATAAAATGTACTCTCCCTTTTTCGAGCGACTGTACATGACCAAAATAAATTTTCTTTAAAAAAGTAAGTTATTGTTTGAAACAAAGAAAATACATTTACTGCTTTCATACAATAACTATACCATGTCAACTGAAATTATATTTAAATCGTTAATTTAATTTAAGAAATTTTGAATTTTTGAGAAAATGTATCCATAATTATGATTATTTTTCTTCTAAAAATTAAATTCTAATACATGAATTCGGAAAATAAATATTTATTTTTTGCAAAATAATAAAACAATTTTATTATGTTTTTTTCAATTTGAAATTTAAAAAAACAACCGAAAATGCGAACACAGGCTCGAACCCGGGTCGCCTGAATCCTAAACGAACGCCTCGCCGCTGAACCGTCCACTCTTCGGCGAAGGCGACACATCAGTGGCGTACAAACTCCGAAGAATGATCGAGAACCGAGTGTTCATTCATGTCTCCGGGGATGAACGTCCTATAACTGACAGGGAAACTAAATCTCATCCCCGACTAAGTTTTCAACCTCCACCCCCTCCACTCGTCAGTAAAAATCAAATGCTGCATACTTCGACTCTTCAAATCTTCAAACAATTGCAATAGCGGAGGAGACCTTTAAAAATGCACTTAGCAATTTAAAATACCAAAAGCATTACTAAAATAGAACTCACCTAGAAAAGTTCCTTATCTAACTGATATTACTTCTATGCTGCGTAGTGCTGGTTTTTTTTTAACCTATCTTTTTATACAGTAAATGTTTGCTAAAAATAAGAATTACGCCTCAGTAAGAAAGATGCGATTCAACTCAATCCGTTTTCTGGACGGTTGATTACCCGCCAAGATTTTAGTTTCGAGCTTCGGGAGATAAGTAGAGATGAGTCACAAACATCCGGAAATAGCAACTGAAGCAGAAACAGAAGAACATAAATGATTATCGACGATAAAAAAGCGAAATTTCGTTGAAAACCGAAGATGCTCAATATTCAAATGCTGTTTATTAAATGGACGATGTTTCAGAGACAAAGGAAATGGCGAGATTTAATTTTCAGAAGCTTAAAATACAATACGATTTTAGGAACAGAAAATTTAGTGGCGTCACTTTTATGCCACAATGGGTTTTTCAAATATTTATCCGATTAAAAGGATCTGTTTAGAGAAAAAGGAGACTTCCTTAGGAAAGAATATTTTCTGAGCAGATAGAGGCGCTCTTACTTCGTTGGAAGATTTGCAAATTTGATTACGCATAAGGCAGATATTTGGACGGCAAATCATTTGTAAAATATTAATATCGAAGAATATAAAAAGAAAAGGTTAAAAGGTGGATCATTTAAGATTACTCAAATTAAGATAATATTTTGGAGAGAGGTCATGGTCGATGGAGAAATTTGATGGTTCATTACATTTTAAGAAATGCAATAAAATTAATCAGAAAACTTGGGAAAACGATTTGATTTTTTAAAAAAAAATCAAGAGTTACAGAGCAGAAAAGTAAAAAATTATCGGGATATTGTATATTTTTACTTAGTCATTTGTTTCTTAATATTATTAACAGAATTGTTACTCATTTCAATGGATTAAACCATATTTATTTTAATTATTCATCTGTTATAAACCACGGTTATGATTATTTCCAAATGAAATGTATCTTTTAAATAAATTTCAATTGTATTTAAATACATTTAAGTTCCAGTTCTTAAACCTGTTTCAAAGATTTTTTTAAAATTAAAATACAGTAAAAATTATTTATATGTGCATGTATTTCCTAAAAGTGAAGCACTCCTAAACAATCCTTGGACAAAATTAAAGAACCAATGAAAAGCTTGACATTTCCTTAAGAGCTGTAAATATTCCTATCAACGAAGAAAAAAATTCGAAAGAAACATATTCAGCACGCTTAGAAGGTCTCTCAACTTCGAACGGGAAGCAGATTTTAAGAACAAATCGAGGGCAGTCGAGTCATTCTTGTAACAGAATATCGGGATCCGAAATGCAAAGAGAGCGACAGGATGCTTTTTGTGAGCGAACTAAATGAAAAGAATAATTAGGCAGGATAGAAAGTGAGGCGCAGAAGCAAAGGAACAAAAAAAAACTATGAAAGTAATGATGGCAATGAAATTAAAATAACTAAATTGAAAAACAAACTACATTGCAGACGTTTTCTTTTATTCAATAGAATTGAAATCGTTTATTTAAACAGTGTCCCAAAAAAGTTCAAACCATTTTGTAGTAGTTTGAGTTTTGTAAGCTATTTCTACATTTATTCAGATTTCCAGAATATATACTGGTCCTCTTCGCATATGCTGGCCCTCTTTCAGAATATATACAGGTCCTCTTTCAAATTATAAGAAAGATAATCAACAAATTCCATTAATTTGAAAACAGTTCAAACGGTACGAAATGTATATAAAAAATGTAAGTGACTCAATAAGAGTTTTAAAACATTTTTACGGCCATAAAGACTACTATATTCCTAAGCAAGTCTCAGGGAATCACTAAAATCTAATCTTTCAATGGGAGGTTTAAAAATTCTACATTGCAACAAAGAATACTACATTCACAAGCAATTTCTAAAAATTCACATTTTTTTTTCTTTTCACAAATGATTAAAATAATTAGATAAGCTTCAAATTCATGAAAAACGACAATCAGTTATAAAATATTCATTTATAAAGCTAAGCAATTTATCAATTATCAATTATTTTGCTGAAAATGGAACTTACGAGTATTAATTTGCTTTAAACTGAAAAAAATGACGATTAATTTGACTTCTAATTAATGGTAAAAGTGATTTTTATTTCCAAATATCATTAAATAATTCAAACATATAAAAAGAATGAATTGAATGCTGTATAATAAACGCAGTTTTAAAGTTCACTTTGTTACAAATAAATAAAAAGAAACAAATAAACTACAATAATATTTTATCTAATCATTTGCAAATAATTATATTTGGAATAATGTTTCAAGAAAGGCGATTTTCTCTAAACGTTTTCCAATAGTTCATCTACCATTATAAATCAAGTCAATCTGAATGATTTTGAAAGTGACAAAATTCATCTGAATCATGAATCGTTATTGAAAAAAAAACAGTTTTCGTTTGCGCTGTTTGTATAAACGAGTAATATTTCCAAATACAATATCCGAATAATATTTCAAAGTAATGTTTCCAACCAAAAATTCTGGAAAATATAAATTTTGAAGTTATTTAGCTTAATAAATGAATTTCTGATGATTTACAATACAAAAAAATGTATTGTAAATGTAATGACAAATATTAGTAATTCAGATTTAGGAATTTTTCTTAGGTTTCCAATACTGTCAGGTGAAATAGGAAAGCAGAATATATAATTTTTCAAACAATGATACATTTTAAATAAATTAAAGCTAACAGCAATGATGGCTTGCGATTTTCATACTTTTACTTTCAAACAAGCAAACATGAAATTATAAAAGTTTATGTAATTAAATAAATTTTCATTTTTATTTCTGAGCTTCGAAACTGACAAAATTAGGGATAGCTAAAATGAAATTTGAAAATTAAATAATTTTTTTCACTAAACTATAGCAAGTAAAAAAAAAAAGAACTGTTAATAATTTGTCCATTCATTTAACAAATCACAGTTTTAAAATTTTCATTAAAAAAAATTACAGGAATTTAAAACAATGATTTCTCTCGGAAAGAATATTAAAAAATGAATTTCCAAAAACAATATGAAAATGAAAAATTAACCGACTTGAAGTTGAATACCAATATAGTTTTTAACTTTCGAATTAAATAAAAATAAAATCTTATAAAAATATAAAATATAAAATAATATATATATATATATTATAGAAATATAAAAAAAAATGTTTCTTAAAATGCCAAGTACTTTATCAAGTAAGATAAGAGAACTTCAAAAAAATTTTTACACTAAATACTTTTGATTATCCTTTTTTTAAGTCAATTTTCTTGACTAATGAGTTTCAACAAAACTATTTTCTTTCGGTTTGAAGGTTTTTTCAAGTTCTATTACTGTGGTGTCGATTTCAAAACTAAAACAATAATACCGACTCAACAATTATACAAAATGAGCAATGATTAAAATAATATTTTTATTGTGAAAGAAAATTGTAAATCCCAAGATAATTAGAAAAAACATTTTGTAATACAAGAGTGTAAAGCAGTTCGGAAAAACTTTACTTATAAGTTTAGTTTTTCTGAATCTAAAATATTATTATTTGCATGATTATTTACGAATTGCTTTAAAAAAACCTACATATTATTGGTATATGAAAACTTCATTAATTATCTGCTACTTGAATTATATTTTGTGAAAATCAAATATTTTCCCATATTTAATTACAATCAAATTAAAGTATAATGACATAAAAATTGTTTTTAGCAAGGCTTTAGCTTTGTAGAACAAAATTCTAGAAAGAGTTTAGAACCACAAGGAATTATAAAAACAAATGCATATAGAAAAAAAAAAAACATTAACAATTATTTCTTAGTAAACTTGTTTTTTCTATAAGCACAAGCTCTTAAATATTTGAATACTATAGAAATCAGCCAATTTGTATTTGGAATAAATTTTAATTAACCAAAACTATAAACGATTACAACCACAAAAGTGACCATTGGCTTACCGCAAGCACTCAAAAGGGCAATAATCTTGAGAAGTTCGTTTTACGTTGTGGGGGGGGGGGGGGTCGACGGCTAATGTTTGCCAAGCCGACGAATGAAGGCCTCGATTGCCTTATTTAGCAGCGTGACGCATTACAGTTCTAGTGACTAAACCGAATTCTCAATAAAACACTGAATCACCCTATATATCTCAGCATTTCATGCGTCTAAAACGGTTAGTAACAAATAAAACATAAATCTTATTAATTTTTGGAAGTGGAATTTAATAGTACACAATTTAAGTCGCAGAAATTAAATTTCCTTTTCTAAAAGCATTAAACATATTAAGACAAATAAAAAAATATTAAATATATGTATATCGGATGATGTAAGCCATAATTTTGTATTTTCCCCATATTATATATATATATATATATATATATATATATATATATATATATATATACTGAAATGACAAAAGTCATGGGATGACTGTTGATATCGTGTCGGTCCTCCTTTTGCCCGGCGAAGTGCAACAACTCGACGTGTCATGGAGTCCACATGTCGTTGGAAGTCCTCTGCAGGAATATTGAGTCATGCTGTCAGTATAGACGTCCATAATTGTGAAAGTACGGATGGTGCAGGAGTTTGAGCACGAACGGACCTTTCGATGATGTCCCATAAATGCTCGATGGGATTCATATCGGGTGATCTAGGTGGCCAGATCATGCGCTGGAATTGTCCGGAATGTTCTTCAAACCAATCGCGAACAGTTCTGGCCCAGTGACATGGCGCATTGTCATCCAAAAAAATCCCATCGTTGTGTGAGTACGTGAAGTCCATGAATGGCTGCAAGTGATCTGCAAGCAGCTAAACATAACCATTTCCAGTCAATGATCGGTTCAGTTGCACCAGAGGACCGAATCTATGCCATGTAAAAACAGCCCACCCCATTATGCAACCACCACCAGCTTGAACAGTGGCTTGCTGACAGTTTGGGTCCATGGCTTCGTGGGGTCTGCCGCACATTCTAACTATACCATCAGCTTGTAACAACGGAAATCGTGACTCATCTGACCACGCCACGGTTTTCCACTGGTCTAGGGACCAGTCGATATGCTCACGAGCCCAGGTAAGGCTCGTGAGTATATCGTGTCAGTAAAGGCACTCGAGTCGGTCTTCTGCTTTCATAGCCCAATGAAGCCAAATTTCGCCGCACAGTCCTATCGGACACGTCCCTCGTACGTCCCACATTGATTCCTGCAGTTATTTGACGAAGTGTTGCGTGTCTATTAACATTGACCATTCTACACAGACGTCGGCGGTCTCGGTTGTTAAGTGCAGGTGGTCGCCCACTGCGCTGTCTATGATGGGATGTGATGCCTGAAATTTCATACTCTCGGGGCACTCTTGATACTGTGGATCTCGGAATGTTGAATTCACTAACGATATTCGCAATGGAATGACCCATGCGTCTAGCTCCAACTAACATTCCACGTTCAAAGTCTGTTAATTCTCGTCGTGCCGCCATAAATCACGAAAAACCTGTTCACATGAATAACTTGAGCACAAATGAAAGCTCTGGAAAACGAACTGCGCATTTATACTTTTTCGCTGCGATACTACTGCCATCTGTATATTTGCATATTGCTATCCCATGACTTTTGTCACTTCAGTGTATATATATATGATATTACCACAATATCTTAATAGAAGATTCCTAAAAATCGTAGTGGGGAATTTGTGTTATACCCTTGTTCAAGTACACATATTTTCTGGAATTTAATTGTCCTTTTGAGAGTGGGTATCGCATAAAGATTACGCCACTGGATATAAATGGTTAAGTCATATTTAGATTGCCGAAATGAAAAAAAAAAAAAAAACTAGCAGAATCTCTGAATCCTTTACTTAAAATTCCCGTGGAACTTGAAATAGGAAAAAAAGAAGTGAAACGGTCTGTGCCTGTCCCCAGAAGCCAACCTAAGCATCACGAGACAACTGGGGCATACGAAGAACGATGTCTGTCCTCAGCAATATGTAGCTGTTTTGGAAAAATTAAGCCTTTAAAAGGTCATTTTTATGACAGGTAAATTAAAATAAAAAATAAAATTTGAAATTAATTACAGAAAAGTGATTTAATAAGTGACTAATTAAATTATTAGTTTCTTAACATATCAAGTAAACAGTATATAAACATTTTGGACCAATAAAGATGAGAGCTAACTTTTGTGAAAAGAGCGAACTCAAAATTTTTATTTTAGCCCTTTGCACTCGGAAATTAATTCGATGCATAATTATTCAATATACAAGGGCTTGTTTATTGCTCAAAGTGTGTGTGTGTGTGTGTGTGTGTGTGTGTGTGTGTGTGTGTGT
>JAOUZG010029335.1:4837221-4889572 GCA_026289955.1 Argiope argentata
TAATACTGTGTGTGTGTGTGTGTGTGTGTGTGTGTGTGTGTGTGTGTGTGTGTGTGTGTGTGTGTGTGTGTGTGTGTGTGTGTTATTTGCCTTTCCCCTGGCATAAAATTGAGAAGCCTTTGACAAGACTATGAATATCATAACACATTTTTACTTTCACATTTGTAGGGTAATACTGAAGTTAGGAAAATTCAATGACGTAACCATGACGTAATCCCTTTTATTACATTGAAAGTTCAAGAACTAGGCAACAAAGAAGTATTGCTAAGTCCTTTCTATACAAAACAAAATATTTTTTATAGACCATTATTGACACTATACACTAAAATAATCTGTGTATAATCGAACAATGTCTTAACCATATATCTATTCATTACAAAGGTTTAAATAATTATTTAATTAAGGATATAAAATGCTTGCATTCTAAAAAAGCAAAAAAAATGTTAATCTTATAAAATAATTAAACGTCGATTGAGTTCCTGTCGATCAAAAAAAATCATTCTATCAATAAAAATAAGATCAACGAATGAAAAATAATTAAGAATCAATATTGCATTCGAATTCCTATTTATTGTTTAAGCTTTAAAAACTCTTCACTTATTTGAATCTGAAAGAAGAAATAATTTTCAATAAACGAAACCATCCTAATTCAACATTTATACCCAACACATTGTAGAATATTTCCAAGTGAAATAAAGAGCCATTTTGAGTACTACGAAATAAAAGCACGGATATCTTCACGGATTTGATGGAGAAAGAATAATTTTCAAAAAATAATTCATTTCATTTGAATGTTAACATCAGCAGTTAATGGTAACTGCAGAGTTATTAACAATAAACCCCTATTCAGGAGGTTTATAAACCAATTCTAAAAAAGTAGATTTTACGGCAATACAAGTCAGTGTTCTGGACAGTTGATCCTGGAGGGGCTTCATTACAGAGAAAGAGAAAATTATTACACTCAAGGTAGTGGACAAACCGCTGCCTTTATAATGATGTCAAGATTCCAGTTGCGACCTTTCAACGATGTTTCTTATGTGATTCCTTCGACACTTAACATATTTAATGTCAGATCTCACCGCTCATAAAATAATGACACTTCCAACGGAAAAAGAAATAACGACAGGATTAATGAAAATCTGAAAACGAGAAGAAATGAGAAGAGGAAGGGCATGGCTTAAGAGAAAGAACCGCAAAGAAAGATATGATTTTAAAAAAAGTGCTGAAAACAATTTTGAAAAAACAAATTCTTAAAAATAAAAATAATGTAGCTTAATTTGAATCAGCAGTTCTAACTGTGTCTTACATTATACATCCAGACCAGGATACAAGACTGCGGTCAATGCTGCACAGATCTATAGCAGCTGGAGGGACAACTCTCTGTCCGTTTCCTCACACTTAAAAAAGAGAAAGCTCGGCTCATGCGGGCTTGTATATTCATTCTGAAAGTCAGTTTAAACCTCGATTTCTTTTGTTAAAATAAATTTCAAATCAAAACTCGATTTATCATAGTACAGACTCCGGGATCTGCTTCTTCCGTAGATTGTGAATGAAATGCGGCATACAAAAATCCTCACCGCAAAAAAGAACCATAGATGGCATTTTTTGAGCATCACATGGTTGTGTCGACAATGCAGGCAATCGAATTTTACGTAGGGTTAAGAAAAATTGTAAAGAAATTTGAGAATGTTTAGAGCGGTAATACCCTGAAATAAATGATTGCAAAATATATCGCGTATTTTAATTCATAACCGCTTCGTTTTATGGCATCAATTTGTCTCCCTTGTCGACGAAAACAAAGATTACGCCATTTGATCCCCAACTTAATGTTCCTTTGATTTCGAATGATAACGGAAATTTGAATGGATCTTAACAAAAAAATGTAAAATTAACATTAGTTTTGAGTAACAAAATTCAAAAAACTCTGAATGAATAAAATCATTTAGCAAATTGTATCACCCTACTTCGTTAAAACATTCGACGTAAATTTATTTTTCTCATGGTTTCAACAAAAAAATGTAATAGACACTAACATTGCTAAATTTAAATAAATTGTCTTCAAGCCTCTGGTATCAAATTAAAATAACTTTAAAATTCAATTAACAAAAAAGTTAATTTGAACGGAAAGATAAATATGAGATTTCAAAACTCCACATCGATATTTGCTTTAATGATAGCATGTAATATTCGACATATGCATATAAATATTTAAAAATTTTACTGTAAAAACCGAAAATAAACTGAAATCCACAGCTCACTTTTTATCCAACAATACACAACATCTTTAGACATTAAGTTCTGCAATCTTCCAGGATGCGTTCTTTCTATCACTCCTCCACTTCATCTTTCAATCATTTGCCTATCACTTCACGAGGGCTTCCGAAGTTATTTCATGAAAACAGGATCAAGTTTTGATTTTTCTCATTCTCTCCTGGGCAAAGTAATTGCAGTTTTCCTTAAAAATAAATATTTTATTCATACTGAAAAATTTTGGAATAACAAAAATTATACCTAGTTCCTCGAAGAGGGAAGATAATCTATACCTAATTTGATGAGCAAATATCCTTGTAGTCAAGGATAAAATAAACAATAAGCAGGTAGCAAAAAAGTAGTTACCGATATCCGTCTTATGTTGTTTAAAGTGAAGGGATAAAGGAGATCAAGACGTGACAAAAATTGCAAATTTGCTATTAAGATGTAAATTATTTATGATCTGAGGGAATTAAACCAATTATGTTTGAAATCAAACATTAGATCCACATATTAAATACATCGATTTCAAATACATAAACATAAATTAACCTGGGTTTAGTCGGAATGTAAATGTTCTTATTTTAGTAATATTTTTGTCCTGAACTTTCTGCACAATTTTAATAGAGTACTAATTTCTATGACATCAAATTTCTTTCCTTCCCAAAAATACGAAATTTTAAAGACGGATATCCAAAAATTTTAAAGGATCTAAACTTAAGTGCATTTCATTATTTTAAACTGAAAACGTATCTTTTGTATTGATACAATATTTTTTACTTTCATTTTAACGATCAGTTCAATAAAATGTTTTGCCTTTTCTTCCATATCGGCCCCTTTCTGGTACTATTTGTAAAGACTTGACCACGGGCGGGTCAAATGAAATGGTAGCGTATTATATACAGAGGCTTTATTTACAGCTTAACACACAAAAAACACGTCATCTAGATTATATACAGGAATATTTACAAAGGATTGTCTGTTCGACAACTAGGCCGGGAACTCACAAACTGTCTGCGTATTCAGCTACTGCCCGTAGCTCCAGAGATCTACGGATTTCTTCCGGTAGATCTTGTAACAAACTTGGGATCACCTGGTATCTCTTCACATCAGCACTCCTCACAGCTCGTCTCGTCCTCCAGATCAGCTTGTCCCCGATCAGCTTCCTTCTCTTTCCTTCTCCTCCTCTCTCTTTCTTCCCCCGATCGGCTTCTTGAACCCCTTTTTAACGGTCGCGAAGCTCCACCTCTCAGGCTGATATTGGCTCGCTGGAGATGCCGGTTGTCCAATCATTCTACTTCCACTCGCGCCACCATCGTGGGAAGATTTCTGAGACATCCACCCCTTAGATTGCACCTGGATTCTTTCTTTAATGGGTTCCAGGAAACACTAATTTCTTCAATGGTCGTAAACCGCATCTGTTCATTATCGGACCCAGTGGGGTGGTCCACAGACGAATTAGTCCCGTCTGGTATTTCGACCCGGTTAACTGCTTTAATGAGCCGAAAACATGTGCGGTCCCTTATCTGTCCTTCTCAAATTCTAAGAACGGGAGAAACACAATGAGTAACAAAGGCTGAATAGCCTCACCACTGGATGGGAGTATCATTGTTCGATCATGTGTCTCTTCCAGCAGGAGACAAAGTGGCGACTTCCTTACATATTACTTCACAGGTTCAAAATCAGAACCTTTGAGATTTAAAAATCTTTATTAATTCTCTCACATATTAATAATTAGCTAAGAAAAAAATAAACAGCAGGAGAGTCGATTCTATTTCTGGCAGTAGATCTCTATTGTTTCATTCCATTTCATTAAATTTAATTTATGTTTTCAGAAAATTAAACATTAATTAAATAATGGATAAAAGTGCTGAAACATAAAATTAAAAATTCAAGCCAAATTAATTTTTCTAAAATTTGATTCTCGTAACAAATGTGCAATTATTTAGATGATACTTTAAAAAAATAATTCCTAATTGAAAAATTTCAAATTTGTCTGACCGGAGGTCTTCAAAATGAATTTTAAATACATCAAATAATAGTGCGCTTGTTTGTAGTGCAAAATGACGTTTCTTTCCCTTTTACTAATGTGTGCATTTGTAAATCATCTTTGGGTAGTTTTTAAATGCAAATTTTTACAGTGAGGAAAAAATGTTTCATAATGAGACTGCACGAAATAAATATCTAAATATATCCAAGCCCCTCAATGAGAGGAGAGCCAATCAAACATTTGTTTGAATAAAAATACTTTATATACAATCTTTACAGTCGTCTAAAAATTATTTCAAAACTCCAGCTATCATCAATATATAATATACGAAGACTATTTGAAACGATACAAAATGTATCAGACATACAATAGGGAAATTTATCGGTGCTAAAACATTACTACACTTACGGTCTTAGAAAATCTCTTAAAAATAATGTGGGAAATTGCAAAAAATTTGTACGATAAATTACAGGAAATTGTAGAAAATCTATCTGGTTCTAAAAAGTATTTACGAGTTAATTTTGTGACAAAATTAGTTATTGGCTCATTACGCAACACTCCATATCGCTTTGTGATCATTTTAAAGTCATTGTCCATACTTAATAAGCAAATTCTGTTTTTAAACTTCTTTAACTTTCTTTAATGAAATTCTGTCGTTGAAAGATCCAACCTATTGGAACTTAGCCAATGACAGAAAAAAGACAACTAACGTTAAATATTTCAATAACGAATAATTGTGCCAATCATTTTACTATAAAAAATTTTCTTAAGAGTAACAAGAATATTTAAATATTAACTATTCCTGTTGTTTCAGCATTTTCAGTATTACAACTTTTAAATACTCCTACAAACACCCACACTAATTAGTTTTGAAATAGGCCTACTTTACTTACTTTTTAAAATTTTATTTATTTAATATTTTAAAATCTGAATTTTTTTATTCTGAAAATTCGAAAGGCTCTAAGTACGTCATACGACTTACTAGATTAAAAAAATTATGTCTCAAGAATAAAATAATAAATATCACCATAAGATATTTCTTGCCTTCCAGACAGGCTTCTACACCTGGCATTGATTCCGTGTAACAATTTCCATGCACTAAGGTAAGATGGAGCATACAGAAAAAGACATTTCAGCTAACATCATTAGACCAGAAAAAGAAAAAACACACACATTTTGTTGGATGAATTAAAAATGACAAGCATTTTGTCTAGGCGATGCTTGTTCTATAAGGCAAAAATGAACCGAAAAATTGATTCGGCATTACAAACGGGACAAATTTACTCTATTGATGACTAATATTGAATTAAATAATATTGCAAAAAATCTTAATAATTTAACTAATATTGAAAAAAAAAATTTCTAAGAAAGGATAAGAATTCCCGAGGAAAATAAAATATGAACAGGACGAGTACCAACAACAACAAAAAGTATAATAGAGCCCTCGACGTAAAATTGTGTTTTTCTAGAAAGAATTTCAATTTAAAAGATACAAGACTAACATCCTAATTTGATGTGAATGAAATAAGGCGGAATTTCTCATCGACAGAAGAAGAAAAAATGAAAATTAATTTCACTGAGTTTTTCGGCTTAATTTTTTAAAAAATGATTTTCTGTTGCCGAGTGGGAAAAATATTGTCGAAATATTAATCAAAGATAAAATATTTCATTAAAAGGAGTTCCGAAGTTTATGTGGTCATCGCACTTCAACGCTTTATTTTACACGCAGTTAAAAAAACTGAGCAAGAACAAAACAGCATTGTTATTATTTTGAAAGAAATTTTAAATGATTAAAAAAACCACCTTAAAAATGATTGGATTGGTCAATGTATTTATGTAGAGTAAAGGCTAATAAAAATTCTAAACTAAATGTTTTTTCGGAAAGAAACAAAATTGAGGAATCAATTATTCATTAATAACTAATTATAATTTTACAATTTATAATTATATTAATAAATGTATATAATTATTAATTAACAATTAACATAAATTTTTATTATAATTACAATATTTTTGTTATTACATTTTGATTCAATTATAATTACAATATAATTTAAAATAATTTTAGTTACAGTCAATTCATGAAATTTGACACTTATGTAGCAAAGGCTGAGCACTTAAACATCAGTCCATTCAAGCATAACAAATTATCCTTTTCTTATGAGAAAATATGGTATGTTATCCATCAATTATTAAAAGAAATAATTTATCAGTATGTTTATAAAATTAAATAGATAAATTCTACAAAATGATGATTACAAAATACAATCCCCATTTTACTGGAATTATAGAGCAATATTTTGTGGGTCATATTAAACGACCCATTAATGCTTTTTTTAAGAATGAGGCCTTGCAAAGGAATTTAATTCGAAAAATGTATTTAAAAAGTGAAATCAGAGAATAAAATTATGTTGATTTATGAGTGTAAGGCATATTGTAAAAAACAGCACAAAAAGTAAAAAATTTAGAAATAATGCCATTGGATACAAAGATAATTGAAAACTGCATTTAAGATCCGGGATTATTCAAAAAGAAAAAACTCACGGAAGAGAATCTATACATTAAGCAGAGTCGAATTCATAAACAGTGCTAGAAATTATGTTCAATAAAAGGACAATGAAGAATTGCATAGATTATTTTTAAAAAATTAAGTGACTCCTTCTTAGATGTTTTTTTACAATTTTTATTTATTTATTTATTTATTTAATGAGTTTTTCTTAACCAATATTACCCTATTCTATTTTTATTTATTTTTGAAGACCCATTTTCTCGTTGCTTTGTTGTTATTTATCAGTATAATTAATCCTCTTCACATACTTTAACCATTAAACCAACGTGACAGAAATAGATAGAACGGAATCAATATACAATCGAATCCAGAAGAGCCCAAGGGAAGTTGCTAAAACCGAATTCGTAAAAAAACGTCCTACTAAGTAAAACATTGATTGATTGATAAATAAAATAAAATTAGGACCTGAACAAACCTAATTAAGTCTTCAGCAGGCTGAGAATGACTATAAAAAGAGTATGATTACAGAACAGTGATATAATTGTTCGTTCAAGAACAAAGAAGCTGTCGTCTGGTTAGGGGAGTAGATCTAAGATAGAAATGCCTGGTTTGACACCCCGTGCACTGGGGGTCTTCTTAACCTAACGCCTAGACATTGTGTGCACCGAAGAAAATCCTGCAGGGCACGGGTGGGAGTTGCCTCCATCACCAGCATTGATCCAGCCCTAGCTACCATACTGGAGTCCTGGTGTCCGGATACAAGAGGGGACGCTTAGATTGGCCTCTAGGGACTCCTGATACCCCTCAGAACGGAGGTCTTACATTTACGTTAGAACCAAAGCGTAACCACCTGCGTAAATGGACTAATGGCCCGACAGCAATGGTTTTCGAGGGAATCGCAAACGTTCCTCTTGGGACACTTGAAAGCTCGGGTTTTGGTGCAGATCCCAAGGTCAGGCCCTGCTTCCACCCGATAAGCCAACGGAACTGGGCGTACAGAACCGTGGGTCGGGCCCAGGAACGTGCCAGAAAAGATCCAGAGAGGGTGGAACTGGAGGGTAGATGTCACCGGGACACCACGAGCAAACGCCCAACGGACGGATAAGCAGCCTAAAAGGCGCCATGACTGAAGTGTCGGGAGACCAAGCTGCTCTCGAAATCCACCAACTTCTAAACTTCAGGACCCGGAAAGTGTATTCTGGCCAATAGTACAGGATGTACAGGCCAGGGGATTAGATCCAGGAACCAATCAGAAAGGAACCGGAAATTATATAGAAAATGATCCTGAAGTTCCATGGACTCTGAAGTGCGATCAAGTCAATTCGTCTGCTCCTACAAAAAAAAAAAAAAAAAAAAAAAAAAAACATTGGTGTCGCAAAAATTAAAGGTTACTGCAAAACGCTCAGATAGGGCTCAACCCTTCGAACGGGAACCCACAACACTTGATTATATTCGGAAGATGGGTACGGCTCAGGAATACCAGGTATACAACCCTCCACATTCAATATTTTAAAATTTTCAACAGAAGCATTTTGATTACTAGAATAATATGTAAACTTATAAGTTAACCGCCTTTTATACTTATTTCCTGCAGCATTTTAGATGTGATAAACAACTTTTTCTAGGGGGAAATCAATTGTTCAATACCATTCTGAGGCTGTATTATTCTTCACAACTTTCATCTACATACTTCCATTTATCGTAGTTGATTTTCTCAGTGATCTCAACTAAAGAAATTCGGCAAGGAAACATTCCTGATAAAGAATAAAATGTAATTGTGTTAAATCTCGTTTTATATGTTTGAGTTGTGAATTTTTCGCATAAGGCAAGGATTTATTGCGCTGAAAAATAAAACAGGGTGTCTGTACCACAAGTTATGCAGCATATAAGATTCAGAGATTCAGAAGAACTCGTTAAAACGAGTATTTTAATACGAAACAAGTGGAGTCCCGGATTATAGTGTCATCACCTGATAAAGGTGTGAAGCTTGTGTTATGAAAAAATTCAGGAAAAACATGGAAAAATAAAATAAAATAAATCGTTTTCAGCTCCAATTTCCTTAACTAATATTTCAATTATTGCTCTCCAGTCGTCTAACTTTGAGGGTTGATGAGATACTTTCAGACGTCTGCATAAAAAAAATGTCGCATGGTTTAAGAACCCGAGAGTGAGGTGCTACTCTATACCATTGTCTGCTTTCGTAATGAAATCCAACCCAATTTGCCAATCTTGAAAATGTTCCGCTAAGAGATTAAGTTTCGCTGAATGCGATGAAATCTTTATCTTGTCTATGCCATGCAGGAATAGAAGCACATAGTCATTTACAAATCATATCAGACTGAATGGTTAATTCAACAAATGATTACCAATTTTTCAGACTACATTCAAATGCATGCTATGTAATATAACTGAATTCAATACATACCTTTGTAACTAACGCTGCATGCTGCATTAAAATGGTATCGGTTTATCGACAAAAAGAAATACATGCATTAATAAACAATATTCAGCTGAATAACCATTAAGTCTTTTCTCGCCATAAAAGATTCAACTCGAGACCTTGTAAATGTGTTGACATTATTCCAGATTAGATATTTTATTATTCTAGTAACGTTTAAGAAAATTTATTAAAGCTCAAAAAATATTACTTTTGAATTTTATCAAACAAAAAATAACTGATTTTCAAATTTAAAGTTATAAGTTTGGAATTTTTTTGTATTATTAAGTAAGAGAATTTTATATGGAATAAAAATATATTCCTATTCTTTTCCCTGTCTGGACTAAAATCTGTTTGGACTCATGAGAACCATTTATTATTTTACATAAAAAACAAACTTTTTGTTGAATGTACTTGTTACATTCCTCTTAGTGAATTCAAAAGTTAAAGTTTTTGAAACAATTGCAAACTTTAAATCGGATTCTACCGTTGTATGAGCCTTTCGGATTACGCGGAGAAAGTCGAGAATCATTAAAATTGAACAACATCTTTTGACTATAGAAGAGAAAATGCGAAATCAACTATTTCTCTATCCTTTCATTCCTGAGAATGCACTTCTCGTAAGATGCACATATTTATTCATGATTATTTGCCTTCACTTTTTCATTTATTTTTCTCTTTTACAGAAAGAATATATTCGACCTCTATTTATTTTTTGTCTTCTAAATTCCTTCTCTTTGGAAATTTTATTTTTTTTACTGTTACATTTAGATGTCGCAGTGACTGCGCAATATTCTACCCACAACAGGCTACACTGCTCGAATTATTCAGACAACGTTATCCTTGTTATCCTTATTCACGTTATCCTTGCACACCCAACCTATTTATTTTCTGTTTATGATTTTTATTTTATTTTGCTGTGTTCAGATTCCATTACACACGTCAAGTATGTTTTTTAATTTTTTCTGAATGACCAATTCTGTCACAGCTATTTAAATGCTATATCTATTTCCCACTCTTCAACGATGTAACGATGTTTCTCACATCCTGATCATAATCAGAACACAGGGCTGAAAGCTGTAAAAATTACTCGCCACTCTTATTCCGATTTAATTACGAAATACAGGAGATCCGGATATCTTCTATTATTCCTCGCAACAGAGAAAATAACCAACATTTTATTTTTTTTATTCAATATATTTTTAATTTCCCCATATCGCATTCTTTTATCATTACAACAAGAACAGACAAATCATTTGTTCCAACATTATTATTTAAAATAACATCATTTCAAAAAACAATAAGGCTCAACAAAAATTAGCAAACTTCGAAGGAATTAAAAAGTGAAGGACACGAATGTCTATTACGGAATACAGACTCAAAGTTTTTATTTTCGCATGCCTGATGATCAAATATTTTTGGCATGCGTTCAAAAACAAGCGGTACGCCATCCTCGCCATCCCACACGAATGGCCTTCAACAGTCATTCAAAGAAAAGGATCATTTCTCATTAAAGACACAGTCACACTAAGCACATTTCATATGAGTTTGGAATAAATATTTCAACGTGAATTTCCTATTATATTTCAAGAAAAGGCACATTTATTTTTCAAATCTTCAACAGTACGGATCTGACGTTACGTCAGCAGAATCGAATATCAAATGTTTAGTGAACTTCGTCTCTCTGAGACATTAAATGAATACGCACTGAAGAGTACGTCTGGAAATAAACGACATTTCTTTGTTTTGCTAGAAGAAATGTTGAGTTGAACCAACTGCTGTGAAATCTGAATCGGAGGAGGTGACTTTAATCTTTATAAGGTAAGATAACAGCTATGGTACATTCGTTTTTCTTTTAACATTTTAGTAAAGCAGAGTTTTGCACTTGATTTTTATAAAATCAACATTTTTCTGAAGCAATGTTATTTAATTTACGAAAATGAATGCAGAATGAAGAGTTTTTAAAAAGAAGAACTTTTATACCCAAGACTTTTTCATTCTAAAGATAAAATAATACAGAAAGAAAAGTTACCTAAAAAGAGAGAAACCACTTTTAAATCTTAAGATGAGTTATTCTAACAGAGAATAAGACTTCACAGTTGTCCAATCAACTAAAATTTGTTTTTTACGTCGGTCTTTCATTCAATCGAAACAAACATTTTATTCGGTCCTTATTTAAATGAATAAAGAGGGTCTTCATGTCTAAAAGAAAAGCCGTCGGCATTTTAAGTAAACATTGCAACAAAATCATTCTTATGCAGTAAATTATTTTTCTGGCATTTCTCTTCGCAGAGGACTGAAATTAATGTTTGAAAGAAAAGGCAATTTCAAGACAGACGATAAGATGTGCATCTTAAGAGAAAGAAAAGCTTGACTAAAAAGATAATGACATCATTTGTTATATAGAAACATCACAAGTCTTGAATTTACAATAATATAGTTCAAATGAAGGTAGTGAGTGAGTCCACAATGATAGGGTTATTCTAACTAAATATGTTAAAAGTTCATTTTGTGACTGCTTATATTTATTCAATGAAGTTATTTTCACGGCGGTAGGGAAAACGACTCTTTCGGCTTTCCTTTCAGGAAGGGAAGGGGTAGATGAGGCGTCTTCAGCATATGTCAAAACAACATGTGGCAATGGTGACTGTGAAATAAATAATACATTTAAGAGAAAGAAGCTCGCTTACATTGCTATGAGTGGAGTTAAAAATTATTTTCGAGAAATCGCATAGCATTGGCTCGTAATGCTTCATCTTACAAATACCATCCTTTTTGTCAATTTGTTTAATGCACAAAAAATGTTCCGATATGATAATTCTACTGTCATATATATACTATTTTTAACATTTAAAAAAGTATTTAAACTAAAGAAAAAAATCGGTTTCTTATTTTTAAAATTTACTCATTTGAAAGTAATAATATTGTTTATGAAGCTTTGAAAAAACCGCTTCTTCCGTCTTCGCCGAAAATTCAGAAGGAGGCAAAATAGAAGCCTCCTTCTGAAATTCATTCAACGAGCACTCTTTCAACTGAAGATCTCCGCACCTGATGAAGGTACTTTCATCCACCCAGTTGGTGAAAAAGTCAGCGCAAAGCAAAGCTCTTAAGCATATTTAATTACACGAAGTACAAAAGACCAGTTGAAAAATATTTCTGAAAGCAATTCAAGTTTTAAATCCTACTATTCTAAAGCTTACTTTTCAAAATGATCTCATGCTACATTAATTTTCTTCGTAACATCTACAAATGTACATTCTTTTCTCGTACGATAGCTCTTTTAAACAAAAATTAATTTTTTCAGGATTTTTTTTTATACTTGAATATAAATAATCGTGCCCATATTACTAGGGTTAATGGGCCGATAATGATTAAGAACCAACTTCATTACAGTATTCTCCAGATGACAGTTGAGGCAAGAATGGTCGTTTGAAATGATAAAATAGCATGCCTGGTAGCAATGTTGCCAGCTATCGAGTACATTGTTCCCAAAGCTCTTTTAAGAACTACGAAAATCTATAAATCATAGTAAATTAAGTTTTAAACCCTTTCACTTAATTTCGTTTTTTCGTATCCTCTCACTTTCTCATGAATTAAAATTTTGAACGGGTTATAATTAATAGAGTATTATTATATTAAGAGTTATTAATTAGCATTCATATAACAGTTTAATGAATAATTGACTTTACCAAGAAGTTTGATGAATATTAAATTTTAGATTTATATTTACAAATGTGTTATATATTCAAAAGTAGAAATTGACAATACGAAGAATTAAAATAAACTATCACAGAAGCAAAAATGTTTTAAATATTTTCACAGCAAAACTTTAAGAGCATCCATCAAATTACTAATTGAATAAAAAATTTATTCTTTGAATTCATTGAAAGTTGAAATATTTTATAACAAATTTAATATGATTTTCTTAAACAATAGATATGGCAGTAAATAGATTTAACTAGATATAATTTCAATTGGAATCAAATAAGTCTTTGCTTTAGCATGTATATTTTTTTATTAATTATTGTGATGCCGCCATGATAGCGCGCCAAAACCAGCGCCTCTAGCGGCCAAAGGACTGTAGAAGTTAGTTCAGACGATGCTACCGGAGAAGAGGGTGTCAACAGAAGACGTCTGTTGATCGAAAGACGAAGATAATTTACTTTCAATGTTTTATGACATTCTTGTGCCGTTTATCATCATGTATATGTCCGTTCATCATCTGTAACCCCATTACCAGAATGCATAAGTTTATAATCTACTGGCCTACTTTATAACTACTTATTAGAACACCTACAAACAAGCCCCCAAATAAATTTCAGAAATGGAATAAAGATACAAAAAAGTGGATAATTGTGATAGTGATTTCATAATAATGGACAGTGACCGTGAACTACTGTTCGATTAAATTATTGTACAAGATCAGACGGATCTCAGACGAACGACGATCTTCTTTAAAAGAAAAAGGGGTATGTACTGATTTCTTTATTTTGTTCAAAATGATTGGGAATGACATTAAAGTAGTAGACATTGCATTGAAGAATTGTCGTGCAGAAAAAAAAATACTCCCTAAATTGCAGTTTGGAACTGACGGCGAGCGAGGAAATCAAAAGCGATTAAGGGATTTCAGCGGATTTGTATTAAAGATAGAAAGCGAAGAATTTAATAAGAAGCTAGAAAATATTAACGATACATTTTCTTTGAATGAACTGATAACTGTTTGTAATTTGCTCAATATTTCATTTGATGGTTCGAAAGAAGAGATTTCAAAAAAGAATTCTTTCTCTACTCTGTGAACTTGAAGCTCTTGCAAAGCAATGTTCTAACGAAGCTTCGTCTGATGGGTCAGACAGCGATCAAAATTTGACGGATGCGAATTCATTGAATAAAAATAATAATATTCAGCTCGAAACAGGAAATGAAAAAACAAACGATTCTTCCATGCAATGTGCTGATATAAGAAATTATACATCTGCTCCAAGTAATATAAAAAAGAGTTATGATGTTGAATGTATTAGTAATTCTAGTAGAAGTGGTAGTAACATAGATAGAAATACTGTTTATTTTTAACTCGGGTATAAATTATGCTGACATTGAAAATACAATAAACAAATTTAGAGCAGAACCACATGAAAATGTAACTGTGTGGGTAAATAATTTTGAAGATATTTCTGATTTCTTTGGTTTGTCGGAGTTTCAAAATTGAAACCAACTGAAAATTGAAACCAGTTGAATGAAAACCAACTGACTTCGCGTATTTCTTTCTAAACTAATCATAATTTATTACTTCCTGCTATCTCACTCGGTGTGGGGGAAGGAAATGAAGATTTTTGGCGGGAAAGTAAGAAAAGTGTCGTTTTAACTATTTTCCACGCAGTTTTTTAATTTTTTCTCTCCATAAGAACCATCCTCGTGTCTTAACGAAAATATTTAAAAAAAAATTAGCCGAATCGGTCTAGCCGTTCTCCAGTTTTGCGCTTAGCAACGCATTTCGAGCTGCATTTTTATTATAATAGATTTTAGAATTTCATCAAATGACTTTGCAAAAAATTTGCAGCTCTCTAGAGAAATATTATCTGGTTCTTGAAATAATGACAATACAAAAAGTCAAGAGGTTCGACAAAAATAAATGGCAGAATAAAATTAAAACGACCCAAATAAAATTATGATGCTAATGTATATTAGTTTCCAAAGCAAAAACTTCAGTCGATGATGCCTTTTTCCTTAATAAATAATTTTTTTTAAATACGATACAGCATGAAAGCTTTGGAATGTTGCTTTTCGATTTTCATACAGATGTTTGTGTCAGAGTAAGGTTCATCTATTTCCCTTACTGTAAGATGCTGATGGGCCGTCTGATAATCCCCCGGGGAATTTTTAAAGGGATGTTCGTTAACGGCGCAAACCTACCATCGGAGTAGAGGAGAATTCAGTGAGACTTCAAAGTGATTGTCGGTGCCGCGTCTTCAGTGTTAAATATAACGCAGTGGCGGCTCTGGAGCACAGGCGCTTTCTGCGAAAGAAACACGACACGCCCTTTCTTACGATACTTTTCTCATGCAACTGCTGCAGGGAGACGAACTGCTAGATGACACTCCGCCGAGAGTGGTTCCAATGCAACCACACCGCAGGAAAACTGTCGAGAAGGTTGCTATATTAGCCTTTTCTCGAAGACCTTCAGGAATTCGCAAATACTATGTTTGCTTCCCTTACATTCAACTCTTGCTCAATTGAACAAAAGTCAAGGGGAAAATATTACCTACGTAATGCGGAAAGAATATGACAAATTTCCAGAGAAGATTCCAATTTTTTCATTTATTTTTATGAAGGGTACTTTATAAGATACTCTCGCAATATCGTGTGCGTTTAAATTGCGATATTGTGTATGTTTAAGATTCAGTTTATTTAAGTTTAATTACATTAACGTCTGCTTAAAATCACTACCTAGGCTATTTTGGGACAAGCCCCGTAATTTTGAGCAATGATCGGATGACAAAGATTGGCAACCAAAGTCACACTCTCTCTGCACACTCCCGAACTACACCGGCGGGTGGACGTTTTGGGCACCGGGATGCCTCACACGACGGTTCTTCGGTGGAATTGGGTCTGAAACCTGCAAGCCTTCGATTTCGAAGTGGAGACCTTATCACCAGGCCATCGCGGACCCCCTGCACACACTTCAGGTCCATACTTGAACTGAGAACTTAAGCGTGAGAGATTTAATTGAAATCGAACGAAATATACTTTTCCAGAAAATCGTTCTTTTGCCGAGAGAAGCAGAAATTTCATTCCATCTGCTACTTTTAGTTTCCTTTTCTATATTTCAATGTTTTGAGCTAAGATTAAAAAATAGCAGATCGTGGACCAAGAAATGCCATCCCATGGAATACGGAAGAATCTCCCTTTTTATAAATCAATAAGCAACGGAAAAATTAGATGACAAAATAAAAATAAAGAAATTATTCATTTCATAAACTCGAAATGTATTTTAAAATTAATAGGATAACGATTTTTTTCATGGAAATTTATTTATTAGAATTGTCAATTATATTTCTCTTTTTTTATAGATGGAGCATTTTAATTTTAAAATTTCATCAATTATATTGATAGTTGATAAAACAGAGGTTTCTACTAAAATAAAAAAAGCTATTTCATATTTCGAAAAAAAAATGGTTATACACTAATAATTACATTTCTCCTACATTAAAAGAATAAGATTTCAGTAACTCTTATTACAATACCAGGCGAGAGCGTTTTTCAATGAATAATATGATTTAGGTTACGCAAGAATAAAGGATAGCTGAGGGTTCCACTTAACGCCAGAAATGAACATGTGGCCGAAGGTCTCACCGGAAATAAAGCTTTCGTGCCGTATGTGAGCGATGTTCCGAGAGCAGGAGAAAAGGCCCTTCGCGCTCATGACTCGGAAAAAGCAAAATTCAACAAGAATAATTTGTCCGGACTGCCGACTTGCGATGTTTCCCCAAGTGGTTTTATTAGCAGAAGACTTTCTTGTTTTTTTTTGTTGTTTTTTCGCTAACAGTATTTTTGTGAAAATAATCATAGTACGGTAAATAGTTTTTATCAATTGCTTTTGCTGCAGACTGAATAAAAGAATAAGCCCATTTTTTTTTTCTTAATGATAAAACAACTTTTTAAAAAATGGATAATGATGTTTCTAAATCTTACAGCAAAAAATTTCAAAAATATTCTTTAACGCTTTAAATACCAAAAATGTAAAAAAATTCAATTAACTAATGAACTTTTTATGATATAAAAAAGAAATGATTCGTTAATTTTTAAAGTATTCATGTTTAAAATATTTTTTAAAAAACGGAAATAATGATGTAAAGATGTTAATATATTACAGAATATTGAATATAATGTTCATGAATATATTAAATAATTTCTATTATGCTGAAAATATAATTGAATTTTTATAGTTTATTCCCTTTTCTTCCAATCTTAACCATTTGCTGCGTTTCAAAAAACAGTTGGCTAACCAGAGAATTCCTAAACAGTTATCTTCCACAATATCGAGCAAAATAAAGAAGCAGGATGTTAACAATTTAGAAAATAATACAAATATAAAATTTTGCAAAGTGAATGGCAATTAAGGCACATTAGTAATAATAAGAAGAAATTATTAACAATTGCATGTCACACTAGTCTATATAAATGTTAGATAAACACTATGAAAAAGTAAATAAAAACTAAACAATTAAGAAAAGATACAGGACAATTATTTTAGTTATAAATATATGCCAAATTTTTAATTATCTAATAAATCTTTAGCTACATGTTGCTGGGCAAAATATTTTCCAGCATAATCCCGATTCATCATTTTCAAACTTTTGCTTAGATAAATTCGAGTCTTCAATCCATTTTCGACACAATCAACCAACTTACATGGCATGGTGCAGAATTTTCTTAAAAACTCGAGACGACCATTAAATATCAAACCATTTTTTACAGAACCCCCATATTCAACAGCCGTAAAAAATCTCGTTGCTTTGAATACTTTAGAACAGATTTATTCCTTAACGGCCCCAGACAGATAGCTCGTGTTTCTGATAAATTGCACTTGTATATTAAGAAGGAAAATCAACACGCAGAATTTCAAACTCCAGACAAAGAAAGCAAAACGCAAGACCTTTCACTGTTTAATACTGTTCTGACATTTCCATTTTGAAAAGTCAGTCGATTTTGTGATCCCCGAGGTATTGCCAATAGGCTGCAATTCGACAACTGCTGTTTTAAAGAAATGCTACAAGATTTAAATTTCTCTAGCATTCATATCTACCATTTGGAAACATTCTCTTTCTTATGTTCAGTTCATGCAAGATGGTGAGCTCAGATGATTTACGAACAACTTCTTTTAGAGAAATCTAGAATTTCCTTTTTGATATGCGAAATAAATGTCTTTCCCATGATACAAATTTTAGTGATCTTATTCTTATTTTCTTCAGTCAATTTCTCCGAAAAGTTATTCCGTATTGAAAGTTTAACTGTTTCAAATTAAATTGAAAGTAATATATTCCATTTTTATTTCGTAAAATATAATTTGTAGAAATTACCTTAATAAAACATAAATAATTTGTAGAAACGTTACAATTTTTACAACGTAACAATTACAATTAGTTTACGTTACAATTTGTAACACAAAGAAATAATTTGAAAAAAAAAAACGAAGAAATAATTTGTAGAAACGTTTTCAAATTTTATTTGCTTTCATCAGCATGCATTATTTTCCGACAGCATGCAAAATATTGCTCAAAACATTGTATGGCTAAAAAGGCATTATCAATCCTTTAATTGTATTTCTCAATTTTTGTTGAGAAGAGATTTTGAATCAACACAATGTATTTTAACATGAAAAGAGTTTAATATTTTGCATTAATTTTATCGTTTTTAAATGAATAAAGTAGTGAAACCGGGGCAGGGTGACACCAGTTTCGTTTACTAATTTTTGTAATTGTTTTTGGTAATGATTAAATAGCTGATATGAATACCAAAACATTCTTACGTCCTTAATTATTAATGGGATTAATAACAATTTGGTTAAAAAATAAGAGAGCAATATCGAGCTGAGTGAACCAACTCCATCGGTGTCAGCGAGCCCCGGGGCAGGTTGGCATTTTATACTCGCATTTTTTTCTCCATTATGCAGTAGGTATTTATCTAAAAGGAAAATAAAAATGTATTTTCAATTAGAAACATATACTGAACTAACGTTTAAATAATTAAAGTAAACCGAAAATTGCAAAGATTTTTTTTCTGATTTAGGATCATTTAACCTAGGTACAATGAATTCAGATTGGCTTAACATTGCAAAGATGTATTTTGTGTCTTAGTCGCTCCATTTTTCCAAAGGTAGTGGTGGAATCATTTTGAAATCAGCCTAATGAGGTCACTGCTATTTGAGCGTTATTGTAGAAAATAAACGCGTTCGTCCTTTTAGAACTTTTATTGAGGAAGCTCGCCTTCCATTCTTGGATGCTCTTTTGATTCAAAACCTAAGCGGGGAATTTCGAGATATTTTTTCATTTTTAATTAACAATTTTACAAATATAAAATGTATCACACACATTCTATGTATTCGAAGGTCCAAAACTGTACTTATAATACTGAGTCAAAAGTTTAAAAAATACAAAAATGTCTGTTTTATCAAAGGAGTTTTATCAAGGAGAAAAGGCTCGTTGCCTCTGGCCTTCTGATGGATGAAGAAGAGTTCCTTTTTTAAAGTAAGCAGAACCAGTCCTCACATGCTTGCTATTTTTCTTCCCTTTAGTAAGGCACTTTCCATTTTAATGAAATAGCAAACTGGAACGGAACATTCCGTACTTCTTTCGGACTAAGACCGAAAAACACATATGACGCTCATTTTTGCATATTCTGAGAAATCTGTCTCCTCCTGAAAGCTGAAAAGTGTTGGTGTTGGCAGGTAGCTGAAGGTCAAAGGATAATCCGCCTCGACTTTTGACGCATTTTGGCAATAGTATTTTGGGAACCCAAAAGTATCCCATAATTTTTTGTTATCCTTTGACCCCAATTCTTTATACAATTTCGTTTTTATTGCTTCCACAATAACGACCTGGGGTGTCGAACCTCGGTTTGAAATCATCTTTCACTTTCTAACCATGGTTCTGAAAAAAAAATATTAGACAAGCAGATCAACGACATTATCAAAAGCGCAAGGTCAACCTGCCCCGCCTGGCTGCGTGCCAACATGCCCCATCACGCTATTTCGACTTTGATTCCATTTTTGATTCTGAAGTAATAAATTCATTACAAGATGCTTTCTCACAAAATAAATATCAAAATACAACATGCGAGAATCTTCATTACAAGTATTGTATATTTTAGAAGAATAACCAGTGAGTAGTAATATCCACTTTTCGAAACGAAAAAACAAACTATTTGATTTCTAGTGTTTGCCGATCAAATGAAACTAACCGAAAATTTTAAGCGTATGAAAACATACTTCCTGTTTACTTTAATTCTAATTTTATTGCCATCTAGTGTTTTTTGCCTGCGCTATTAGCAAAGTGCCAATTAGCCCCGGTCTTCCCTACAATAAAAGAAAACTTCTTAAAAAACAATTGATAAAAATAAGCTTTTCCTTCTTTAGTCGCTTCCTAATATTGAAATACAGAAATATTGCAGTATTCATGTTATATGCTAGTATTTTATTTATATAACATGAATTTATATAACATATAAATATATATCTATTACAAACATTCAAAATGCTTCTGCTAATTGCTAGTTTTCATTTTGATTAGCCTTTCAAAAATAGCGACATTACTTTTCTTCTTATCTCCATCGTGGCCTGACAGAGTCAGACGAGATCAAATAAACCATTGACTCCGGGATGCTCGATGACTGTCCAAGGAGTTGAAAAAATATCCCCTACACCGAAGTTAAGGCAGTCAAGGATGCGAAGGGGAAAGGATGTCTCTCGCCCAGAGAATTTAAGACATTTTAGGTGTCCGCTGGCAAGTCGCAAAATGCAAGTATGGGATGACCTATCTCCTAAGATGGAAAGAAAGAAACCTGGGTTAGGCTCCTTGTACCAATTGTTTGATGGATGAGCCAGCCAGTCTTCTCTGATTGCTCCAGATAGGTCAGAGAAAAGCTCCGGATAGGTCAGATTGGTAGAAGTGATAGTATTTTGAAAGAACCCTTTTTGTTCAGTTTGTCTGCCACTTCATCGCCATAGAGGTCTGCATGCGATGGCTCCCAGCCAAGATGCATTCGATGATGTTGCGAGGTGGTCTTGAGTTTTCTGTGGATTGAAATACTTGTATGATCTCCGGTATTTAATCGATTTTTGAGCTGTTGAAGAGCACTACGGCTATCAGACAAGATCCAGACTTCAACAAAGTTGTTCTCTTCGAACACCGTTTTAAGACTAATATCAACTGCGAGGAGTTCACTTCTGAAGGCAGAGTAAAAATCAGTGTTACGTTGGAATAAAGAGATTCGGCGATGAGGGGTTTCGATGTAAATTCCACTCCACTTTTACTGTCATCAGTGTAAACCTGAACGTCTGTTATGGGAGTGTTATCAATGATTTCCGAGGCTAATCACTTAAGGTGGTCTGGAATGAAATCTTTTTTGTTGACAGGGTCTGTGAAGTTGAAATAGAAATGAACTCGGGGGAGTTCTTCAGAAGGGTTTGAAAGGAGTTGTAGAGAATGAGTTTTTACATATTTTAGTTGCAAAAGTTGCAGAGACAAAACATGGCTGAAAGGGCTGTTTTTTCCTAAGTCTTTGGCTCCATTGCCAAGAGTTTCAATAATTGGAAGTCTTATTTTGTTGACCGCAGCTAGAGAGCTTACTGTAATATTTTAAGAGGTCTCCTGAGTTGCAGTGGTTGCAGATCTGCCTCAAAGGGCAATATTCAATGGGCAATGACGTCTGAGTCCAGTGCCTTAAGCTGCACTTGTTCCAGTTTTTTTCAGGTTAGTTTCAGAGGCACAACGGTAGACTGGAAATCCAAATTCCAGAACAGGCCTCATGAGATCTGAGTGTAACCCCATCAATATCCTATGCTCTGTCTACAATGTTTTTCATGATATAAAGCCCTTCCCTTGCCTTCAGGGTAATAACGACTTTACTTTTAAAATAAACATGAATTTCTTATAATTCTTATAATTGAAAACCCTGCTACCATAAATGTATTTCAAATTCATCATTGTATTAGAATATTAATGTCGTATGTCTGTGATGTGTGCAGAGGACGTTTCAATTACTTGAATTTTGTAGTAAGTTGAAAATGCTGAATAAATCGCAAGATTATGAAATGTTTAAGATTTCAAAATTTATAACTTATTAATACATTTTATCTAGTTTAAACCATCGAAATATTTAAAAGAATTAAATAGAAAATTTCATACATTGCTGCCATAGACATTTTTTTTTATGAATGTATAATTTTGAAAAACTCTGGAATATATTGTCGGTAAAGGGAAGAAAAGCCTGTAACCTCGTCTTCAAACTGGAAATAAATATTCTCTCCGAGCTACCAAAAGATAAAAGAGTAAATTATATTTCTTACTGAAACGCCCTTACTTAAAATTTAGTACAGAGCTCTGTCAGCAAATCCTAGTCAAAAATGTTCAGTCGGCTTATTCTATCAACCTTAAAGGCATCTAAATAAAGCGTTTTTTTTTTCACATTTACAGATTATTATTCGCTCAATTTCGCTTAGTTCTCTTAATGCTTTGCCATCTTAATCGAACTCTTAATGCTTTGAAGAAACGTGACTGAGCTCCTAATTATGATTAGTTCTTCGTGGATTTTGGAGCTCGAACTTAATCAACCTAGAGCATGAAAAGAGCAATTGCCAAAATTGGGTCGTTGGATAATGTTACAGAATTTTTACTTATTCCTTTGTTTATGCAAAATAACTTCTTGGAGTGAATTTATATCTGTACAAGAATATTGACAACTGTGTAAGAATTTTATTTTTCATGTTTCAAATATTGTAATATAGAATACAAAAAAGAAAAAGAGAGTGCGAGAAATAGAATTTAAAAAAAAATCATATTTTTGCTATAGATATTATATATTGATTATAAAATTCTACCCATGATTGTTATTGGCGAGTTCTTTCTTTTTCAGAATTCGAAATAAAATTTCCTGCTCATAACAAGGGATTTTAGTTACAATTTAAAAGGAATTCATTCATTTCTGTTAAAAATAAAAACGGAATAAAAAATAATTAATCAGACTTTCTTTGATGTAAATTCTCTCATGTGGTTCTCCTAAACTGTATTATTTCGTTACTCGATTTATCAACAATTATAAAAACTGAGAAATCGTACCAATTTCACTTCTTAAAGAAAACAAACAATTGCAGTACGTTTTCAATCTTCTTTTCTATTGGTCAATTGTTCAGCAGTGATAATAATTTTAATTAAAAGAACGAAAAAGAATTCGTTTTTTTTTAATTCATTTGCAAGTTGGAAGTTTTTTTCGAAGACTACAAAGATTTTCAAAAAGAAAGAAAAATAATGTATTCGAAAAGATTTAATTTATAGCAAAATCTGTGGGAAGGGTGGATAATTGTACTACAGTTTCCTTCACACAACGGTATGATAATTTTGTGGAGGAACATGGGTATTATCTTTATACCTCAATAAATTTTAGTGCATTTCCAAAAAAAAAAAAATCGAGACAATTTATACTATTTCATGTATGTCATTCATCATAAAAATCCAGTATTCATATTTATTAACTTACAATTTTTTTTATTTGCTTATTATGATTAATTTCTATAGAGAAAATATGCCTTTTAAAGCATCGGTAGATTTTACGTTAAGCTAATGAATGTATGCAAGTATCAAATGGAAATCCATTGATTACAATTTATTGCCTTTTTTCATAATTATCATAGCAAATATAAAAATTCTTCACTGAAAAATAATCTAAACATACATTATAAAGAGAAACATTAACATAAAACCTAGAAATTTTTTTGAAGTTACATTAATCTAACTTTTTCTATTATTGAATTATTATCCTCTAAATATTTACAAAATTAAGAAGGGAAAAACAGTTTCAGGCATTCATTCATTTTTTTTCCTTAACTTATTTCAATTAAAGGTTAAAAACAAAACAATTCCGCATAATAATGATTTTTTTTCACAATAATTGTATCGCAATACGCGTACAAAAACTTGAAGCACGCAAGATTTGAGTAAAAGAAAATCTAGAAATTTTTTCTTGTAATAAATTTGGTAGCTTCATAACATTTTGTGTTAAAAATGACAAATATTTATGGTCTGGCTTAAATTCCAGAATCCATTAGTTAAAATAACGACGGACCAGTGTTGTCTTTTTCTAAATTATTTATTGACATCACACAGGACAACACAAAAACATTAATATAGATAAGGTAATATTTGTAATTGTGGGTTTCAAATTAAACACTGCACTGTGATCACCCACGCGTGTTATTGCCGAAATCCCTACGGCGTCTGTCCGGGGGTCTTCTGTTTACACTCATGATCACATGACCGGTTGGGAGCGCGCATGCGCCAACAATTTAAATTACAATAAAATCCTATTAGCGCTATTAGGTATGAGATTTTAAACATTGAACTTTGATACATTTTAAGGCGGTTTGAGTTGCACAAATATCTAAATCAATATTTTTTTTTTCAAATCCCAAGAAAGTTTCAGTTAGAATAGAGAGAGCAGATTTTTGCCAACGAGCTTCACAGGATACCAGATTAGATAAAGAGTTTTAATGCCATGCAGTCGTTAAAATAAATTGACTAAGTATTTCAGAAAATATATTATTTTATGTTTTCGCTCGGTAAAAGATATAGATATTATATAAAAGACAAAATAGATTATTACTAAAAAAGAAGTACGATACTATACTTGTTTATTAATATAATTAATATAAATTAAGTACTAGTTTATTCATATAATTCAAGTTAAAAATCGGAAAAAAAAATTTGGTTCCCTTTCATAGATAAATTTATTTTACAAATAAAGAAAGTAAAGTTAAAGATAAGGCGACATTCACCACAATGATGCACAATATACGAAGCTACGTTAATTTATTACAATATTCAAATCATTCAATTATTTATTTCATAATAATTTCAAAGAAAATATCAGCAACATAGGAGTCCAAATCTTTAAACATAATTTCTAAAATTCGAAAACAAATGCGAGTTAATATTGATAAACTTATTCCAAATCATTTGCAGAAAAACAATTATTGAAGTGAAAATTCGTCTTTACACAAAAAAAAATTATGTCGACGTTTCCATGCATATAAAATACCTGCCCATACTAGAATGCTTATAAAAAGGATTACGAAGCATAAGCCGTTCAAACAAGTGCAGTTCAATACACTTACGAAGTAATGCCGTCTACCATTAAACAGAACGAATTATTAAATTATTTCAACTGTGCACGTTTGCAAAAGAATCAGAACGCGAGAAGCCGACGGATCTCCAACTGAAGCTTCCCGAGCGTGGAGATCTGCAAGTCCGTGATGGAGGCTTCAGAGTGCGGACATGGTTAATTGACGACCAGCAATCAGGTCAGTTAAGAGTCGCTAATGGTCACGAAGTCCGACAAAAAGAGCTCTATTGCAGTGGGGGTGTCATGCCAGAAGATTGTATTCAGCGGTCATCTTTAGGCATAAGAGTATGAGATCCCAGGGAAATAATTTACAAGATCCTATTGGTTTCTAACACAGATGATCAACAATTTATGTTCTTATAGTTAGGAATGGCGTTTATTTAGACGGTACGTTCCAGTATAAATATTGATAGACTTGCGAAATTGCGAAAAGATGGAACCGATTTTCGTCAGCAAGGAAAGACGACATCGGGAGCCCTAGAGGAAGGGAGGAAGGAATTACGCTGGTCGGCCCGATACGGAGCTCGCGACTGCACACACAGCACTGGGGCCTTTCTTTTTGCTGCATCAGTTCCCCTATCTACACTCATCATCCATCGTTCCAAAACAAACAAGATCCTAGAGAAATCTGAAATCTTTTAAGTCCACAACTCAAAAATGTTATAATAAGTGAGGAAAATTGGTGATCCAACGTGCTGGACAAAAGAGGTGTCTGACTGGGATAAAGGTCACTGACTGGGATAAAGGGAATACGAAACGATGCGTTAAATACTTTCTTCGTCAATACATCAACTGAACGCCCAGAACACTGCTGATTTTTTCAAAAGTTTTTGTACTAAAAAATAATATAAAAAATAGAGAAATAATTGCCGAGGAAAATAGGGGGAAATCGTCAAAAACATAGACGAAATTTTAGGGGAAAATAGGGGACATTTCAAGTTAAAACAGGAAAAAATAAAGAAAATTTTAGGGGGAAATAGTAATTTTTTTTTTGGAAGGAAAGTTTCAGAGAAATTTTCAGGAAAAATTCTGGAGAAAATGGGGAGAAGAAATATAGAGTAAATTCTAGAGAGAAATATAGAAAATTTTACGATGAATAAGGAAAAAAAATTGTGAAAATTTTAGGGAAATTTTTGATTTTTTTTTTCAAAAGTTTCATAGTTTGGACTAAGAAATAAAGTTAAAGTCAATAAAACATCACATATAATTGAAGTGATAAAATAATAAAAACAGGCAAATAGCATCTATTGTTTAGTTTTCGATCTTTTTTGAAAGTAAAACAATTTTAAAAGTTATGCAATTATTTTTTCAATAATGATGAACGTTATACTGATTTAATAACAGGTAATATATTTTACATTCATACAATCGTTACAAGTGCAGTAATAAAAGAATTTTAACAAAAACTTTAAATGAATAAATGTAATCGGGCTAGCGTCTTTATTTACGCACATAGCAAAAATTAATTTATTTTCTTAAAACTGTAAGACTGATTTAATAGTTATGGTTCATCTTTCACTTTTTTTTCTCTTAGCTGTATTATTTAATGAAATAAACATCTTTCAAGCCATTTATTGAAAAAACTGTTTTCAAGCCATTTGATTGAAATTTGTCTACTTTCAACATAACCCATGTAGACAGTTCGAATATCTTAAGAGAGGAATTACAGTGTTGCCCCTGAAATTACGGGGGAATCACAAAAAGCTTTTAAAACATGTGAAGTTGCAACAGCGAACGTTCTATGAAGGGAGACACAGAAACACCCATCTGTTAATACGAATGACAAGCAGAGGAATAATAGAACGCGATGATCATATAACCCATGTAGGCCGAAATCAAACCCACAAAATCATTACACCATGGAATAGATTCAGCAATATATGCTAATCGTTCATATTATCTTTCCTTTAACCCATGTTTCGATTCCAATAATTTTTAAATAATAACACTGACTTTTAAAACTTTCATTGTTTACAATGACGAGCTTTTGTATCAAAGACACTCATTACTAATTACTCATTACGGGGAAAGTTGAGAAATTAATAATGTAAGTGTGACATAAATTTATTTACAATTTAAATTTTCTTTAGAAAGAGAGTATTAGATAAAATAAAAAAAATTTAAAATGCGTTAATTCAACAGAAATGTGGATTAAAAAAACATTTCTGAACAATTAGAAATAGAGAAGATATGCTTACAGAAGATTCGATAAAAATTTAAAAATTACTGATTAATTTTTTATTGCTTTTACAGTTCAGAACAAAAAAAATTATCCTTTAGATTTTTCACGTTAATTCGGAAACATAAATGGCAGAGATGCTCTGAAAAATTAAAAGAACAGCTATTTTTCTCTTAGTAATGAATAGATCTAGCAGATATTCTTAAAAAGGGATTTAAATAAATCTCATTTCTTTAAACGCGAAATCTCCCCAAGTTTTAGAATAAAATTAATTCTAAGATGTTTTACTTCATATATAAATTAATTTGTAAAGGAATATGGAAGATTTTAATGGAAAATGCAAGAAGTTTTGAATATATTTGGGGGGGGGGGGAGAAAGCATGCAATTTTCTTTAAACAATTTCATATTCGTCCATCTCCACTTATAAGGATGGGTGAAATTCAAGGTAGCCGGTTGAGAACATCATTTTTGAAATCTAAAACCTAACTTCTGTTTAGAGTCAAGAATTTATCAAGATATATATGTAGCGTAAATTAATTCCTTCGAGCATAGATAAAACAAGCTTTTAAAAAAATTAAGAAGGATCATAAAATGATTAATCTATTTTTTTTAAAAATTATGTTGGATCGCTGTATCAATTGAAGCCATCATTTTTTTTTATTATTTTAGAGAATTACACAATAACTAGCTAACAAGGTCAAATAACATTTAATAAGTTTTGAGATATTGTTCACAGAATAAAATAATTGCTAGACGAGTTTTCTTTGCAGTAATGCTACCCAGAGATGCGAAAATATACGAGAAAATCACTTTGTTGATTGGATTCCTATGCCATTAACATATATATGGTATAGAAATACCAGAAATTTTGGGTAAATCAGGAGCAGTGAATAGAAAAATCTTCACATTTGAGAAAAGATAATTCAAATAATAATCAGCCTATTGAGGGCTATAAACAAGTATATAAAACCTTATCACACGGCAAAATACCGTCTACACTTTCGTGGACAGTCTTCGCTTTAAACCCGCACCCAACCGGTAAATCAAGATTTTCATGAGCACTTTTTTAAAACCAGCTTGAAAATGTAGACGATAATGATGGAAATATCGTTTACAAAAGAAATTAAACCAATCATGTGAAACTTTGACAGTGACGTAGCGTGCCAAGAATGGTACAATTGACACCAACTAAGTAGGAACAATTAATAAAGCGAGATAAATACATCATAACGTACACCTACATATTTAGGTTTACTAGACAGCAAATGTTCAAGTGGTCCTTTGTCCACGAAAGTGTAGACGGTATTTTACCGTGTGATGCCTTAAAACAAACATATGTATAGCTTCTAATATGAACATTTCGCTTTTTGTTCCACTATGAAAAAGGCCTAAAAATTTATAGAAGACACTGGTAAAACCCGTTTAAAGAGCCCACAGCAACTTATTTTTATTATTATTATTCGTCGACACAGATAATTTTACTTGTAGTATTAAAGTGAATGTCAACGAGCATAGGTTAATTTGATTTATGATTTTAATGCGTTTTTTCTGACCATTCAAAATTGGCAACTAACGACGACTTACAAGGATTCCTATTGAATAATAATGATCTACACAAAATGAGAGAACTCAGCTGGCTTAGCCAAATTATAACTTAAAAATAAACTTTGTGTCAGTACTTTTTAGGAATCTTTAAGAAAAGGAAGATCTGGCATTAAGAGGAGGTTCTTCATTTTAGAAATACGCGAAATGAATCAAGCTGGTGATTAAGGACAATATAATTTTATAAAATTTAAAGTGACATCGATACCAATTTTTTTCACCAAAATATGAACTAAATTATATCTAAAATGTTTTGCAACCGAATTGTGTCTGAAAAATTTTAACCTCTTGATCGACAGACAAATGCTACAAAATGCGCAACGGACAAATGTGAATATAATGTGCGGAAGTCACGTCCGAATCCAGGGTTCCAACTTGGACGCTTTCTCCACGTTCCGCGGACAAATAATGAATTAAGAGGTGAAAGCGGTTCATGAATCTGCCACATTTGAGAAAAATGGGTTGCTACGCTCAGCGAGGCCCTCGGAAGCAATCTCGAGTGCTTCCCCATAAAAGGCTCCCCGGTGCACTATTAAGAGATACTTTGCTGCACTGCTTTCTCCACTAACGAGCCGAAGCGCTTCAGTTGCTCTCAATGGGCAAAAATGGCAATCCTATCTTCTGATCCTGGTTTGTTAGCTACGACAGAATCACCCGATAAATGATCGGATAAGTAAAGTTGTGGAGGCGAATCTAATTTTCTAAGCATAGGAATTAAAATAAAACTCATTTTCCAGGGAAATGCACTCTATTTCAAACTTTTCATTTGCTCTCACAAAACAAACGGCCAGAAGTCGGTTGTCATTTCAACAAAATACAAGTAGTTGAGTATTCTAGCATTATCGCTAATTTATGTCACTTTAATATTTGTCATGAAATTACTTTAATGTTTAAGACACCTTTTCTCACGAAATACTAAATCTACGAAGTATATAATAATAATTAGCCTTGGAGGAAATAGCATTATTACAAAACATATTCTATTTCAGATCAGCAATTAAGCTTTATAATTTATTCGGTGTAAACAAATTAAATATTATTATTATTCATATTCCCTAACTCAGAGATCAAGATTTACCTCTGAACGACGCCGATATTTTTTATTTATTTCTGTTAACCGTGATTGAGGTTTACAATTTAAAAAACAAGTTAACATTATTTTTATGGCATTAAACAAAACACCGAATGTGACATTATTTCAATTTGTTAATAAATCAACGCATTAATAATTGTTTCATTTTAAAAAATAAATACATTAATAATTAATTTGTGTTTTATTTTATGTACATTATTATTGTCAAACATACAAGTAATTTAGAATATTAAGACTTTTAAATTCTGTCAGTAAAAGTTACAGAAATATTCCAAGTCAATTCTATTACGGCTTAATAACTTTACTTTCTGAAAGCATCGCCTACTGTTAACGAAAAGGTGTAAAATAAAATATCTATATTTCAGCAAACCTCTCGTGAAAACCGAAACAAGTAATTGTTAATTATTTCAACATGTAGTGGTACTGGATTATTTGTATTTTTAGGAACGAAACTGGTTTTCAGGTTACAATAATCTGTCTTTGACACAAGATATATCGTTGATATTACAATATCTTCTTCAATCATTGATGGACGAAACTCCTATTTGCGATTCGAAACAATCGTACTGGGCGAGGGGTTTTGCTTGTGCCCTTTTGCAGACATACGCAAGAAATTGGATCCTTACGAAACTATGTTATCTTTTTGCATTTCCTACTAGAAAACAGTGAAGTTTACCAATTATGTTTAAAATTTGAATTTATATGAAAATAAGAAAATTTATGATGTTTTGAAAACAGCATAGAAGGAAAAGGTCACTTCGATTAACATTTTAAAACTGAAGTATCAATGAAAAATAATGAAAGGTAATGAAGTCAAAATTGTAAAAGTAAGGGCAAAGCAAAAGAAAAAAATATGAATCTGCATTTACAATCATCATTTCTTACGAAAATTGTGAAGAGGTGGATTGCTGGTGATTTGACTCTTTACCCGGAGTTATCAAAACTGACACAAACATTAGGAAAGAGAGATCGCACCACGGAATATTTTTTAAAGCTTTAATAAAAAGAAATAAGAGAAATGGTAGAGATTTTTGCTATAATACTTTATCTCGAAATTCATAAATATCTTGCGATATCAAGTTTTTAATACATTTTCATACTTTTACTCAATTTTTCAAATATATTTTTGAGCGTATTTTCCAATTATATGTTTTACAACATTTTTTAACCTGCCAAAGTACGGAATGGTTGCGTGGGGAAAATGAGCCGTTATCAAACCATTGCACAAAATCTCCAATTAAAAGTTTAATTGAACTCTTAGATCAAACTAAAGCAAAACTTTCAGCAGATGTCTGTAAGAAATGAAAGGCACAAAACACGATAGTTGCTAGAAAGATTACGCAAGAAAGTTCAGAAGAATTTTTAAGATATTTCTAATGTTAATAAATCAATAGCATTTAAAATACGAAATCCAGTCACTATTTTAGACAGTTTGAGACAATAAATGCTTCAATGAATTACATATTTTATTTTTTATATATAACCTGCGAGACACACTAGGCAAAATATTCTTCAAGCACTATCATTTTAAATAAAAAAGTTCCTTCTAACAGGGCAAAAATTCACTTAGTTGGAAGATATTACTGGCTCATAAAAAACGTGAATTAGACTACTCTATCGGCCAACCCAAATAAGAACGGCCAAAAAGCGCCAGAAGTCGGATATGCTTAAAATTATGATATTTATAAGTCCAATTTGATCACAGAAGACAAAACTTTTATTATTTACTTAAAACTTTGTGTGCAAAAAAATATTTCATCGAATATGTTTCTAGCACCAAATAACAATTTAAAAATTAAATTTCATAATAATGTGATAAATAGCTACGGCAGAAATTACATATATTATTCAAAAAATTAATCTGTACGGAAGACTTCAGTGTTTACCAAAGCCTCTTTTAGAATTCTTGCTTGCTTTAATCAAAAAGGCTTAATTAATTCCGTTAACGTTCAATAAAGTTTATATTTCGTGGAGTTGAGCAGAAGAGTGTGAAGGTTTTAGAATAGAATCAACTATGGACTATCAAAATTTAAAAAAATTGTTTGTGAAGAATCTTAATAGATCAAATGTCAAAATATTTCACTGAAAATTTCAGTGAACGTTGCTGATGGACCAGCTGTTCGCTAATGGCGTCAAGTATTAGATAAAATCATACAGAATATTAATATGCAGTGAAATTTTTTTTATAATCAGTGTCTCAAAAATTATATGCATAATCATTTAAATATCAATTTTTTAAAGGATAATTTTTCGTTGTCTTTTTTTAGAGGAGGAAGTGTCAGATTTTCAAAATACTATGCATCTTCTGTATCAAGAAATATTATTTTGTAATAAATAATCTTATCTGACGTTTAATCAACTTTAAAAAAAATTCTTTTAGACAAAAGAATTTTATCTGATAATCCATCTTTTCCAATAAATTTTACTCAAAAAAGGTGATCTACTTGATTGGACTAAGTGAGCCTCTCAAGATCTTAAAATGGAAGATTTGCCAAATATGCATGAAGAAGTTAATTATTTTCAACTGGAAAAGTTATATTATTTATTTCAAATGAGTTCCATTCAGGCAAAAACCGATGTACCGTTTATTAGAAAATTCCACTATAATTTCAGTATACAAATAATTAATCTTTCAGAATAATTTCTTCAAAAGTGTGCATCTTTAGTGAAGTAAGAGGATTTGCATATATGACGAGCATTGATTTAAGAAATCACCATTGCGTAAAAAATATTTCCATATGTGATTGTTTCTAAAAACCCTTTCATTACATTTTACCATTGCTCATAGAATGTATCTGCATGAAAGTGTTTTCTGAATGCACGTCCGTAAGCAACTGGAAAAAATTCGGCTTTCGTAACTGAAGTAAAATTTTATCACAAATAATCAAAAATAACTATTCAGATTCCAAAGTTTTTTTTATATTAAAGAAGCAGGTCTGAATAAGAATTCCTTTAACATTCACCAGAGGGACGGAAATACAACGCCTACCCAAGTATTAAGATGAAGTGTATTAAAAAAGTTTTCAAAAAGGGCTGCATTTTTTTAAATTCTAAGTATAACTTTATGTAAAATAGATGTTGCAAGAACCACATTTCGCACTGCTGTTCTGTAGAATAACGATTGCGGGTAAATAGGGTCGGATTCGCAGAAAAAAAATTACGTTGAGATTTAAAAAAAACGAATGAAAAACCATGTTTTTAAATTCGCGCGTGGATCTGAAATTCAAAGCAACGTTCTTGCTTAACAACAGAGTCTTCAATTGCATTCCGATCACGCATTTGCTTATAATTTACTCATGCTATATAAAAATGTCTGTACTTTCAGTCTTTCCTATGGTGTTGTCTATATTCATAGAATAGACTTAATCATTTTATTTTCCTTAAGAAGGGGGAGGGAGGGGTTATTTGGGGTACACATTTCATACATTTGGTTTTCTTAAACTTATTTCAGAAAGAGAAAATTAATGGACCGCTATTTTAGTACGAGAACTTCTAAAACACTCTCATTTTAGCGAGAATTGACTCTCTTAAAGCACTCTCATTTAGCGAACTTCGAAAACCCCATATATATTATCACTTTACCATTAAATATTATCTAATGAATAAAATTTTCTTTCTACATATTGATTTTGTTTAAAGAGCCCTTTCTACCGACAAAAAGCGCTTATGCAAATATCAACTCTTCGATTTTTATTTTTCCCACTTATTTAAGAGGAATCATTTTCCTTCATTTTGTACTTTTCCAATTGCTAGCAATCGAAGAAATAATGAAAAATGAAGAACTCTTAAGTTCTCTGGAAGCTCACTTTCAATTTGATGCAAAATTCAACCCAATAATATCTAAATGTTTCAGTCTTTGTAAGTTTGTTAATTGCTCCAAGACATAGATCGCTATCAATAGTTTAAATTCCCATCCTTCTGAAACACTGTAAGCCAATTTTTCATCGTAGAAGAACTCACAAAACGTGATAGCAAAGTAAATCATTCAATTCCCTAGTGTTAGAAGCATTTATTTTCCTTACAAAACAGAAAAGAATACATAGGAGTAAGTGTCCCTTATCGACATCCATCTCTTGGAGAATGAATTGACGCACGGAATTACAGCTTGTAAATGCCTTACGTTTAAACCAAAACTTATGACACTTTGAAACTTATGTTTAAAAAAGGCAGCAGTTATGAATAATATACATCCAAAGTGACAAACGAATTGAACGAATATCTATGTACATTACGAATTGTTTTAAAAAGTAAAAAAAGTAATATTCTAATTAATTATGTTTTTATGCAAAGCTCTGTACTTTTAATACCCGATTTAACAAGATTCATTATAATTATTGAGATCCAACTTATATCTAGTATTAGTACATTTAAGACAATATTGCTTTAAATACATTTGATGTTAAGATAGTTGATTCTCCTAATATATGCATGTAAACATAAGTTTTGTCTAAGCAGAAGGTAGAGTCGAGACAGAAATCAGGAAAAAGACCGGTTGAACTTTCAAAAGTTTTATTAAATCCCGGGAGGTTGAGATTTAGGTACAAAAGGTGCTGACAAGGCGCGTCCTCTCACAGCGCGGCTCAAGAGCAGATGTGCATAAAAAAGAACGAAATTAATACTCTTGGCTTTATATACAATGCGATTTCGAAAGGAATATCTTGCACATGTTGATTCTGAGAAGGAAAACACTGGGGGCTTATAAAAGAATGTGCTAGCTGAACGTCTTTCTGCCCCTTCATGTGGAGCGTGTGAAAGTGTAAATGTTAGAAATTTCACAAAACTTCAATTTGTAGTAGCCACTATTGACTGTAACCGGAACTGCTGCGCCACCTAGACTGGTGAGCGCAAACCGCGAAAACACCAGTAAAGCTCGAGCAACGGGCATGAACGCATCTCAAACTTTTCTATGTGTTTGTGTAATTTTTAAAATTATCTTGTGTTGTGTGTAACTTACCTTTTTTCTAATAAATGATTGTTACACAAAACCTACTTTATTAGAAAACCCAAACACCCCACCACAACTGGCGCCCAACCGGTTTATTTAATTTTAAAGATTCCGTTGCTTGGACTTAGCTCGCAATTTTTTTCAGCACTCCGTATCCAACGGAAGAACAGCTATGAAAACCTAATCCATAGGTTAATGATTATAGGAAACCTTATCCGTAGGTAATTGATTCTCTTGCATATTCCTGATCCGAAGGATATTTTGGTAAGTTTGAATTTCTTGTGTAGAGCAATCATTGTTCTTACAAAAAAAACCCTAATTGCAAAGTCGCAAGAAGTATTGATTTATTCAGAATTGTTAATAAATCTTATAAACAATGTGAAATTATAAATAACAATTTATCTCGAAGCATTCAGTACTTATTTTGAAATATGTGTGAATATTTTGTTACTAATATGTTACCAGTGTTTGAAAACATGAATTATTTTATTGCTGCGTGTCTTAAATCATATTTTAAAGAATTGGTATAATTGATAATTTTAGTATAGGCATACACTAATTTTATGAAATTGTTATATTTTTAAAGATTTCTCGCCGTTTTGAAAAGAAAACAATCAATTTTATAATGTATAATCATTGAATCATTTTAAGTAAGCGTAGTGCAGTTCGATTATAACCTTGAACTCACGCCAGTGTATAATTTCTGGCTGACTCAGCAATACTATTTCCCGAAAAAGATATAACTTTCTTAAATAGCTTTCCTTTGCGCTGAACTTAGAACTCGCATGATTAATATGCATTTTCTATGCAGATATATTGTTATCGTATTGAGTAGAGCATATCCATTTAGATTTTTTTTCGTTATCTCTCTTATATGCAGAAAGTATTCTTGTCATAAAGGGAATTTATTATAAGTTGGAAACAATTTATAATTGTGTTCTTTTCAACATAGATTTCTCAAAATGTATAAAAATTCCAACTAATTCCAATTGCATATAAACACAATCTAAATATTCTCATCAATTTTATTTAAGCATATATCTATTCTCTTTTTTTTCAACTGATTTATGTATTAACGGTGTGTTAGAATATATATATTTATATATTGTGTACAAATTTGGCATCACTTTTACAAGATTAAGTGAAACAGTGGCTTTAAAAAATGAGTTTTCTGGGAAATTGCAAAAAGAGTGATCTTGAAACTTTAGCTCGTGAAATGAATATCGATATTCCTCCAAATGCTGTGATTTTAACTTTAAAATCCCTAATAACTACATCCGAACAATACGATGAACATTTTGTGCGCGAATGTTTAAATAACATTATTGAAGAAAGAATATCCAAAGAATGCGAAATTATTTCTACTCGTGAAAAAGCTGAAGAAAAGGAAAGAAATGCTCGTAAACAAGAAAGACTGGCACGTAAAAAAAGTGAAGAGAAAGACAGACAAGAATTTGAACTTCAAAAAATTCGACTTCAGATAGAAGCTCAACAATGTGCTTCATTGCCTGCTGTCGCCAATGTTTCAAATAATCTGCAATTATACAATTTGATTCAAACTTTTAATCCCAAAGAAGACGATATGTCACTTTTTTTTAAATTTATTTCAACGGCAAGTAAAATTTTTGAAAATAGAAAAAGACTCTTGGGTAGCACATTTGCTTGGTGTGCTTCCTAATGAAATAGCACAAATAATTACTCGCGAACCTGAGGAAAAAGCTCAAAATTACGAGCATGTGAAAAATTTACTTTTGCAAAGATTTAAACTGAGTCCAGAGAAATTGCGACGTCTTTTCGCAACTCATAGAAAAACTCCGGACAAAACATGGACAGATTTCCATTTTGAGCTGAGAAATTACTTCGAAGGATGGTTGGAAGAACTCTACATCCAAGACTTCGATAAATTGAAGAACTTGATGATCCTAGATCAAATGAAGAAACGGGTACCACCAGAAGTAAAGGAACATTTCTTAGATATATGGTGTGATTGGGTTACCCCTGATGACCTAGTAGAAAAACTAGACGCTTACGACAACTTGCGAACAAGCAACAAAGAATCCCAAATGCTGAATAGCTGTGTGGATAAGCCATATTACTCAAAACAAACTGACCAAGTCAAGCTTGATAAAGGCAAAAGAACTTTTTACCCCAAAGGTCCAAAATTGCAATATCAACAAACTTTTGATAGAAAGCCTCTGTCTGGATTCCCCAGTCAAAGTAGGCGGGATCCCGGAGTCCTCAGTCAAAGTAGGCGGGAGTCAAAGTAGGCGGGAAATGTTTGAATCAAATTATACAATTTGATTCAAACATTTGATCCCAAAGAAGACGATATGTCACTTTTTTAAAATTTATTTCAAACAAGCCCTGACATGCTACAAGAAGCTAGAAAACCATTAACTTGTTACGGCTGTGGAACTCCTGGAGTAATCAAATCTAAATGCCGCATATGCAATCCAAAAATCCAAGAAAGCGATGATTTCCCTGCAAATCTTAATCAAATGACTTTCTATAGTTTTTCAACAGATATTCACCCACTGAACATAATTGAAGTTTCAATCTGCAATAAAAAGCAGCCGTATGTGCGGATACAGGTGCTACACATTTTGTGGCCGGTGAAAAACTGTACCTACTTCTCAAAGAGCATGGTATGAAATTTGAAGAGAAAAAATTGATATGACATTAGCCGATGGACATATTCGAAACACAGAAATACTCACAACCATTGTGAATATTATTGTAAAAGGGAAAAATATTCCAACAGAGCTTATAGTGTTGAAACACGCCAAAGGAAACCGAACTCTTCTCGGTGTTGATTTTTTAAGTGCTGCAGGTATCGTCCTAGATATCCAGAAGAAACATTGGTACTTCTTAGAAACTTCTCAAAAGAAGTATGATTTCATAGAAACGCCTCCTAATATAAATGCTCTCCTAACAGTACCCACTGTGTTTCAACCTTGTCAGCTGCGTAATCATGAAGGTACAAATCTTTCCCCTCAACAGCGACAAGATTTTAATTCCTTACTGAAAAAGTACGAGATATGCTTCCAGCCAGGGGGAGCGCCAACACCTTTTATCCAACACAGAATCATTACCAGTGACCACCTTCCAATTGCAGTGCCACCTTATAGAATGAGTCCTGCAAAGAAAGAAATCTTGAGACAAGAAATTAATAAGCTCTTGGAAGAAGAAATTATCGTAGAATGTGAATCCCCATATGCTTCGCCAATGGTATTGGTACCAAACCCTGATGGTACAATGCGCCTGTGCATCGATTACAGAAAGCTGAACTCCATTTCAATTCCTGATTCCTACCCACTTCCACGAATGGATGATTTGCTGCATGACGCAAAACCTATTCCTTTCATTTCAACCATCTGTCTTCGAGCAGGAATTATCAAATTGAAGTTCATCCAGACGATCAAGACAAAATTGCATTTGTGTGTCCCTTTGGAACATACAAGTTCTTACGAATGCCATTTGGTTCAGGGAATGCCCCTGCAACCTTTCAAAGGTTAATGGACCATTTCCGAAATGATCTTGATGATATTCTCACTCTTACATATCTCAATGACATCATCATTTTATCAGAATTATTTGAGAAACATCTCTCTGATTTACAAGCTGCTTTCGAAAGACTCTTACTTTTTAAATTGCAAGCAAATAGAGATAAATGTCATTTCGCTTCATCTCGTGTCAAATATTTTGGATTTTGGATTACACAAGAAGGAATCGAAATTGATAAGGAAAAATTTTCCTCCATTCAGAATATGCCACCTCCCAAAAATGTTAAAGAAGTACAATCCTTCCTTCAAACATGTTCTTGGTTCCGCAAATATATTCCTAGCTTTGCAAAAATATCACGACCTCTTAGTGATCTTACAAAGAAAAAAGCTTCATGGGAATGGGGTTTCACCCAGCAAAATGCCTTTGATAACTTAAAAACTTGTCTCATAACACCTCCCGTGTTGAAGCAAGTTGATGAAAATAAACCATACGTTCTTCGGACAAACGCTAGTAATTATGTCCTTGGTGCTTGTTTACTTCAAGGCTCAGTCTCTGACGAACACCCTATTGAATATGCTAGCAGATTGCTTTCCCAAGCAGAGCGAAACTATTCAACTACAGAACGAGAAGCTCTGGCTGTCGTATGGGCCTTCAAAAAGTTCCGTGGTTACTTAGAAGATTCAGAAGTAACAGTGGCATCTGACCACCAACCTTTGAAATGACTTTTGACTCTTAAGTCCCCAACAGGAAGACTTGCTCGATAGGCTTTAGAAATTCAATCGTTCAACTTGAAAGTTCAATATGTACCTGGAAAAGCAAACGTCATTGCGGATATGCTTTCACGGCCAGTTTGCGAAGAAGAAATTTCCTCTCGTGAAATTTGTAATATTGTGATAGCAGACATGACTGCGAGAACTTCAAAGGAAATGCATGATTCTCAATTGAAAGATGATAATTTGAGTCCAATAATTGAAAGCTTTGAATCATCACCGAAAGATGAAAATTTTGTAAACTGGACTGGAAGAGGATATTTGATGAACCAAGGAGTCCTCTATCGCTTTGTTCCTGATGCGGATACAGAAGAGGCACAACTTGTTGTTCCATCTCATGAAATTTCAAACGTGTTAAAACAATACCATGATGCACCTACTGCAGGTCATTATGGTGAAGATGGAACTTATCATAGAATAGCCCAGCGCTATTACTGGATAGGAATGCGGTCTTCCATTGCTGCATATGTAAAGAAATGCCCGGAATGTGCTCGGTACAAATCTACTAATTTGAAACCTGCTGGACTTTTAAGGACATCTATCCAATCTCAAAGATTTGAGACACTGTCTATTGATTTGTTTGGACCATTACCCCAAGGTTTCCATCGTTTACAGCTACTGGTAAACAATGGATCTTTATCGTTGAAAATTGCTGAAGCCGCTGGATAGAAATGTTTGCTCTGGAATGCGCCACTGCAAAAGAATGTGCAATCACGCTGATAGAAGAAGTATTTCTACGATATGGTATTTCCAGATGCATTATAAGTGATAATGGTCCGCCATTCATTAGCGCCGTCCTCCAACAAATATGTTTTGTTCTTCAAATAGATCAGTGCCTTACTCCAGTTTATCATCCTCAGGCTAATCCTGTAGAAAGAAAAAATCGTGATCTAAAATCTCGATTGGCTATTCTTGTGGGAAACGACCACGATAGTTGGGAAGAAAAACTCCCGTACATTCGTTTTTGCTATGAATTCAGCTGTTTGTGATACTACAGGACATACACCTGCCTTCCTGTAATTCGGAAGAGAATTAAGAACTGTAGACGAACTAGTTCAAGATTTTAGGACTGTTGTCGAAAACGATAATTTCGTTCCAGAAATCGCACCGTATATGAAAAGTTTTGCAAACATTACAAATGACACACGAGAACGTATCGAAATAAAACAAGATCAACGAAAGAAATACTACGACAAAAACCGATGTCAAATTTTTTATTCTCTTGGTGATAAAGTTTGGATTACTTTACACCCCATAAGTAACACCAAAAACAAAAAAAAACTTCAATATTCATTCCAAAACGGGACGGACCATACTTGATTCTCACCCAGAAGTCTCCTACTTCATATGTGATAGCCAGCCTTGACAAGCCATCCGAACCGATAGCGACCTACCATACACCTGCTCTTTCGCCCTTCAGAGCTGTGGATACTTCTCCAGTTGCCCCTCTTAGAAAAAGAGGAAGACCACCAAAACCTGTCGTGCCACCATGTACAACTACTCAACAACCTCCTTGTGAGCCCGGGCCATCTACATCAAATCACCTTGCCCAGAAACTCAAAAAGCCACAACAGATAACACAGACTGCCAAAAGACCTCCCAATGCTTTTAGTCCCGTCTCTTCGTCGGGACGTCATCAGAGACAGAGGGGAAGATTGTAGCAGCCACTATTGACTGTAACCGGAACTGCTGCGCCACCTAGACTGGTGAGCGCAAACCGCGAAAACACCAGTAAAGCTCAAGCAACGGGCATGAAGGCATCTCACACTTTTCTATGTGTTTGTGTAATTTTTAAAATTATCTTGTGTTGTGTGTAACTTACCTTTTTTCTAATAAATAATTGTTAAACAAAACCTATTTTATTAGAACCACCAAACACTCCACCACAAGTTGAATTAAGCAGAAAATGTGGAATGGGTTCAAGAAATAAGAAAAAAACTTAGAAAGAAGTTACTACGGGCTGAATTATAAAAGAAATTGGAAATTAATTATATTTAAATTAAAATTGAAAACATCATTAAATGCATTTATTGTGAAACATACAGGCGTCTTGATAGACCAGCAGAAAAAATTAATAAATCTATCTGAAATAAGAAAAAGACTAACTCACAATCGAAACCTAACGCATCTCGTACATATGACCGTTGTGTATAAGTTGCAACAAAGTTTTAAAAATATTTACCGCCATCCTACTAGTGCAATGAAAGATAACTAAAATTCTTGAATGCGTTTAAATGGCTTTTACTATTGCAATAAACTTTTCTTGTGGATCCGATTTAATAGCTGTGAACCTCTTATGGGTACAATGGACGTAGAAACCAAAGTTTCTCAATTTTTGAAGTATTGTTTTGAAATTTCCATGGTAAAAATTTATTGATAACTTTTTGATTTTGTTGGTAAAAAATATGAAAATACTGTGAAATTTCAAATGTTTACATGCGCATAAAAATATTACATAAATGAATTATTTCAATGCTTTCATATACATTTTTAATTCTTCAAAATATTTTACATGCTGAAATTAATTTAAAATGTGATTTTCCCTTTAAAACTTGATATTATTGACTATGGTCTTCAATAAAATATATAAGACACATAATTCATCTATAAATGCAAAATTATGTTATTATATGTTCATACAGCATAAGAGAAAAGTTTCAGAGTTGTAACTAAAAATAGAATGTGGTTAGAAAATTTGAACAGCATTATAAAATTTCATTTTTGAGAAAAAGCTAAAAATACATTTAAATAATTCTTACAGACCAGAAACATAATTGAAATAACTTAAATTTGTTAAATATTCATGCTTATTAAAAGAATTGTTTATTTTATGAAATATATACATCTATAAATGTATAATATATTTTTTAAGAATTCACAAATCATATAAAGGATATTGTGACTAAACTATTGGTGAAGCAAAACCAACTCCTTTTTATCATCAAAAAGTTCAAATAAAAATTAGACTTGTTTCATAATATTTCATTGGCCACAAAGATTAATTTATATTCATATAACATTTTAACCATAAATAAATATAATATAGAATTTAAAGCAAATCAAAATAAACCTGCTGCATAAATTATATCATGTTTTTCTTCTAATTTGACATGTGATGATTTTTTGAATTTTTTTTCATTTCGTTGTTATTATATGATGACAATAAGATACATGTTTATAAGATACAAATTGTTTTATATGATGAACTGGATTTTTTTTCTGGGTTATAATAAAGCAGCAATCAAATTTTATATATTTTCTTCGTCGAGACAAGAAGGTCTCTAAAACTTTTTTGTTCACTTCAAAGGTTTTTTCTGTAAGTTCCCTTTCACCAGTAATCCAAACCAACCAAACCAAACCAAATTCTTTACCATATTTAGCACAGGATAGATACAGTTTTGATGAAAAACCAAAAAAACTTGCTTGAAGGATTTGAAGAAATTTTTCCTGACATTCATGACAAAGAATATTCTTCAAAAATCCCTAAAGTAATTGCACAGAACAATGCAACTATTATACACAATTTTAAAACAATGAATTCACTATTGTAGGTTTATTGCATTTGGTAGAAGCTTCCAAAATGTCATCAGAATTGCTTGGTTATGAATCAAAGGATTTCTTTGTCCATCATATCTTAGCATTTTCAGACTTTGTCTGCTTTTATTTGGGCAACTTTTAGGCTTTCGGTAGTGAAAATAATTAAATTCTTTTTAAAACAAAATTTAGAAAAGTAAAAATGAAAACAAGTAATTAAAAATAGATTAAATTTCAACTTTAACCCTGAATACAACAGTTTTTGTAACTAATTTCAAAGAAACTGAACGAACAATTTGAAAATGAAATGTATGAAAGAAGTAAGGTATTGGGATTTATAGCATCAATGGCTGTTATCCCCGATTTCCAGATGTAGAGAACAACAGTTTCATCAAAACCACAAGAAATAAAACACAAAAATAGTTTGAAGTTTCAGTCAGTTCACAGTTAAAAGTAGTTCCGCTGATGAGATTTAGTACATGTTCGGGAGTTCCAGTGAAAAGAAGAGGTACAATTAGACGGATCGTTCCGGCAACTCAGAATGATGAAAAGGCAAGAGGGGGGACTCAAATGGGGTCCCAACAGAATGTGGTCAATACATTTAGTAGATGTTGAAGTGCTTCAACGTTTGGAGTGGTCTTGTTTGCAGTAATTTTATCCAGAACATTTTTGATGCAGGTATCTTGTTTATCTAACTGGAGAAAAGTCCACAATTTATCTCTATAATAAGTATACTTTTTGCATGAGAGAATTATGTGTTCAATGTCACTGATGCTATTACACAAAGAGGATCATTATGAAGATTGAAACGATTCAACATTCCTGGTTTTATAATTGTTTTTCTGAGTAGTCCTGCCAAGACAACATTTTCTCTTCGATATTTGGACCAGGGAGACTGTGTTCCGATGTTAGGGACGTCTCCTAAGGAAAGGAAGTGTTTACTATTTCTATAATTAGTGATTGTGATCCGATGCGATGCTTTTTGAGATTCGAATTTATATCTTCAGGAGAGATCCATTCAACCAAAGGAGTATTTTCTGTAACTTTTTAGCTAAGCGATCTGCAAACTCGTTCCAGATTACATTAAAATGTCCAGGAACCCACAGGAAGGATATTTTTTGATTTAGTTTGGTAATAGTTTCAATTTTGGATGCTATACGTTGGATAATTTTTGACGACTGGAGAAAAATTTTCTTCAACGACGTGAGCGCAGAGTAGTTATCTGTAAGAATCAAACAGTCTTTTCTAGGAACAACGAGGGCATCTAGTGCTTCAACAATTGCGAAACTTTCTGCAGTAAAAATGGAATTGACAGGATGGACTCGAAACATAAATTTTTGTTTGGAAGAAAAACCAGCAATTGAAGTGTGCTGTAGATTTTTGGATGCATCTGTAGCAATTATAAAATGATCAGGAAAGTAATTTCGAATACATTCATTAAAAAAGTTATTAATTTTAATCAAAGATAGATTTTTATTTTGAAATTTAAAATCCCTAAGAAAAATTTCAAAATGATTAGAGTTAGTCGTTGGAATTTCAGGTAAGGTGATAATTTGGTTGGTAGAAGCGTTTAAATTCTTCAAAATAAGCGAAATGGATTTTTTGTCTCTGGTAGTTGTTTGAATTTCCTGGTTATTGTGAGAGTGCTCTGCTATATGCTTAATAAAAAATTGGGAAGCTAGTCGCTTGATTTTTTCAGAAAGAGTTTCCTGAGAAGCAATTTTCAGAAGAACAACATTCGGGGTCCATTTTGGAAGGCATAAAGCAATTCTTAGAGCTATAGTTTGAATAGTGTTGCATGCTTTAAATCGCGTATCGGAAAATCGGTTGATTACAGTGCAAGCGTAGTAAAAAAATGCTGAAAATACTGGTATTTGTGATATTTATATCTTTAGTTCTGGGGCCATGGTTTTTAGATGCGAGTATTTTCAGTCCATTTATTTTTTTAAGTGCATGATTTCTAAGATTTTTGAATATTACTGAGTTTTGATTTTTTTTTGAAAAAGAGATTCCAAGAAATTTAATCGTTTCATATGTTTCATTTAAAAAAATTTCTTGGACAATTCAGGTATTGCACTTTTCTCCGGAGTAATTTCTAATTTTCAATACTTGCACCATTTATATATGTTTTCCATAGTATTTTGAATTTTTTTAATAATAATTTCCCAGGAGTGATGGCTACAAAAGACAAAGATATCATCCGCAAAAATAATACATTCGACCCCTTCCTCCATGGTTTCATGGAAGTCGTGCATAAATATTACAAACAGAATTTGTGAAAGAACGCTGCCCAGAGGTAACCCTTTGCTCAATGTTCTAGTACCAGAAAGGCATTGTCTCCGGCGAATCTGGAAAGTTCTAGATTGAAGGAAGCTGTACAACCACTTTGCCACGTTGCCTGTTATACCAAATTGTAAACATTTAAAGATAAGGTTGTCGGTATGAACAGAATCATAAGCACTTTTGATATCAAGATTTACACCGACGAAATATCTCTTCTGCTCATGATGTTCTGTAATTTTTGCCTGAATATCGTAAATTGCAGTTTGGTTATCTCTGAATGGTATGAAACCATGTAAGCTATTGTGCAGTTTTTTGTTACACATTAGATAGTAATACGTTGAGTGAGGATGCGTTCAAAGACTTCGCAAAAAACTGAGGTCAAGGCAATGGGCCGATAGAAAGAAACTTTGGCTTTGTCTTTGTTTGGTTTCGGAATTGGAACAATTAGAGCGAGTTTCCATTGTTTGGGGATGTAAGCTGAATCAAAATGGCGTTGATATAGTTTCAAAATAATTTGAAGTAGATCGTTGTTGAGATTTTAGAACCAAATGGCTGGGATGTTGTAAGCTCCAGGAGTAGAGTTTATTTTTATGGATTGCTTTCGTAAGTTCCCAGATTTCGAATTTCCTGTTGAGGAAAGAATTTGTACCACACAGATCTAAAGAAATAGGTTAAGTATTTGTATTTTGATTAGAAACATGCTTTGCAAATATCTCACTTTGATGTGCTGGATCGCAAATGCAATGATTATTTTGTATTTTAATGTTGTTATGTTTAGTGTTAGGATTTGTGTGATTCGAAAGTTTATTTAGAATTTTAAAGAACTTTTTTGGGTTACGAAATATTGTGCAAATTTTTTCCCAATATTCTCTTTTCGCCTTTTTAACATGAAAAGGAAGCAGACTTGCAAATTTTTTGTGTTTCTTCCAATCTGTTTCAGAAATATTTCTGATTTCTTTTTTCCGGAAATACTTGTTGAGTTTTTCGTAATTATGGCAAGAAATATTCCATCAAGGAGAATAAGACTTATGTGACAAAGGTTTAAATGAAGTATTTTTAGTAATTATTCTTGTTGCATTTACCGTAATTCCGTCAATCAGGCATTGCTTTACATTATTAAAAATTTCCTTTGTTTGTTGAGTTATCCTCGTCCAATTAAATGTTTTTATGTAGCGACTGATGATTTCTATTACCAACCAGGAAACAACTATTGGGTTGTAATTGCTATCTAAAGTTGAATCCATACCATAACAAGAAGTTTGATTATGAATATCAGATGAACAGAGAGTAAGATCTAACATAGATTGAGCTCTTAAGGATTTGTCTGTAGGAATAGTTGTATTGAGAATTGTGAAATGTGAATAAGTTAGCCACTCAACAAAATCGTTACTCAGGGATGAAGAACGCACTGCACCCCAAAGAGGGTGGTGCAAATTAAAATAACCGAAAATAAAAGTTGGCGAGGATAGAGAATCAAAGCAGTGTTTTGCTTGATCAACATCAAAACCTTGTGGAGCATATAAATTGACAATGTTGAATTCAGTGTTCTGGAATTGTACTTCGACTGCCAAAAGTTCCAAGTTCAAATCCTCTCTAATATTGTTGGAGATTATTCTTCCTGACAAGTTATCAGGAATACCAATAAGGAGACCACCACCTGATCTATTTTGTCACCCAAGAAGAAGAGATAGAAAAAGGAGGAATTGGGAGCCAGAGGGTTTACCTTTTAATTCCTCTGAAATTCCATTGCAGAAAGGTCATAAAGAAAAGTCAGAAAAAAGTATAATTAAAATCAGAAACTGAGAAAATGCAAAAGCGATACGAAAACTTGGCTCGTAAATTCGAACCCGAATTTTGAAAAGGAAGAAAAACAATTCCATGTTTAAGAAACCTGGAAAGCAAAAACAGGAAAAACAACAACAAAAAAGCTTTTACTAAGCTAAACTTGAGGGACCACCTGCATTCCATTGCATCGGAATGCCATAGTTTGAGTTACGACTTTTGTCGCTTTTTTTCCCTACCAGGAGATTTGCTTGATTCTCCTTGATTAAACATGCTGACAAGATTAATTTTTCAACCGTTTTTTGAAAGATTTCAATGAGCATATTTGTTTGTTGTTCTAATTTCTCAGAAATATTTTTAACTATAGCTTCAATTTTTTGATTTACAGTTTCTTCGATTTCAATAACAGATATGTTTGATTTAGCTACATTAGAATAACTTAGTTTTAGGGACTGTTGAAAGAGGCGTCTTGCTTCTCCAGTAGTTAGATGATTTCGACATTTAAATTCTAACATTTGTTGCTCATTGATGAAATGGGAACAAGACTTCGTTGTCACTGAATGCGGACGCTGGCAAATTATGCACTTCTCGCGACTTTTACACTGGCCATCATGTATTTCCCCGCATATATAACAGATTTGTTTGGTGCAAATTCTTGTTGGATGCATGAAACTATGACATTTCAAACATTGTCTGGGTTTGTCTACAAACTTCTGGATTCTTTGATTCGTAAACCAAATTTTAATGGACTCTGGTAATGCTGTGCCGATTAATGTGATGAGAATAGGGAAGAATCTCGGGTGGAATTAGATTTTATAAATCTCTCCTCATTTCAACTATTTCAACATCATTATTTCGGGTTATTTACTCATCCAGTTCATTAAGTGAAGTTTGAGTGGGTATGTCAAAAATTAAAAATCAGTCGGTCATATTTTCCCAAATGACACCGGTCGAAACGGGGATGTCAAGAATTTTCTCTAAGCTTAGAGTTTGGGCAGCGCACACAGGATCCGATGTTGTAAAAAAGATTGTTCCTTGCCTTGTTAATTTTAAATTTGAAATATTGTTGTGACGATTTTTTTGCCGTTTAATGTAGGATTGAATAAGGAATGGGTTCAGTCGAGGTATTTTAGATGCAGTATCTTTGTTGGACACAATTATATTTAATGCTTCCTATTGCCTTTGCCCAAGACGAATAACGAGTTCGTTAGTGGGTTTTCCACTCCTGAAGAAGTTTTCGTTAGTTGACGAAAGTTAGATGTAGCTTTCATTATTAAAGGATCATTTTCAGCAGACGAGTCCGAAACAATCAATGTTGAACTACTCAGTTTAACAAAGTTCAGTCTTTGCACTTTTGAATAAATAAATATAAATACAAGAAATTAAAACAGAAAAGCTTACCAAAAGTCCAGAAGTTAAAACAAAAAAAGAGCGAAACAAAATGAATTAACCAAACTATGACGGAACTTCTATAGAGCCAACCAAAGTTCAAATTTCACCGAGTTCCACAATTTTTTTTTTCGTCTATGAAATGTATGATGAATGAATAAACAAATCAAAACAAACAACAAAAGAAAGAAAAAGTAGAAGTTTTTAACATCTGCCAAAACAAAAACAACAGCATAAAATCAGTATTACATATAAGGCTCACTAGCAGCGTTTGAATGAACACGAGTGTTTTTACTGCAGATGTCCAAATGAAAACAAGTAGGCGTGGCATCCTAATAACAATAAAAAAACGCTGATATTGAGCAAATGAATATAGATATCAGAATAATTTTTTTCCAAACGATAGCTTACAATTTAAATATACTTAAAAGATCAAAATTTTTAAAAAATCGCAAATTTCATTGATTTTTTACATTTTTATCGTTTATTGTACCCTGAAAACTCTTAAAACGTTCTTCCAATATCCTAAGTTAATAAATAACGCTATTCCTTATCAAAGGACTTTCATTGACGGCAAAATCAAAGACAGTTTTCTCCCCATAACTTTCTCGCATAATTTAAAATAAATATATTCCCCTTCACAAAAAATGTCAGACTTTGGGCAAGACCTCAAACGTTTTGTATAAAAGTTTATGGCGAGTTTTAGTTAGAAAGCATCAAACGTGAATCGAATAATCTTGTTTAAACTTATATGCAAATATATGTTTGCATGGCTTTCTACCGACCCATTCCAATCAAAATTTGACACAGAACTACAGTTGTAGTCACTAGATCACTTAGAATTTCCTTATCTTCGCATACAAACATGCGAAAGATCAAGTCGAAAGGTTGTGAACTTTCCCTTATTTTGTTCAAAATTTGAAAAACTGTGCACAAATTTTCTCTGTCTAGCTGTTTGCTCTTTGTAGCCAATAACAGACTTCCTGCAATTCCATTTCATTCAAACGTCCCCAGCAAATCTACAAATTTTGCTTCTAGATCATACAACAAGTAGCATCCATCCAACTCAAAACTTTTTTGAGTTTGTTCACAGACAGACGGACATAATATCCCAAACATGTTTATGGAACTAGAGAACATGGATATTTGTCAAAATTCAATGTTGGAATTACAATACTTACACTATATTTAGTAAATAAAAAAAAGAATCGTTTTTGCATATATACATTTGTTCCGATTCTTAATTACATATAAGTATGGGTAAAAATTAAAAAAGCATTAAAAATAAATTTTTAATGATTTACATTCAAAAAACAGAATAATTCTTAATGACCTAGCTACGTTGAATGAAATAGCTTAATCTACGAATCTTTAAAAGCAATTCAGGGTTTGTCAAAAAGCTTTATTTCAAATGGCATACAGAGGAAACCTTTCAGCTCCAGAATATATTAACATTACTCTCACACCTTAATTGGTTGGATACATCGCTAAATGCATTAGTAATCTCGCTGTGTAATTGTACAGCAACAGCGGTTTACAGAAATTCAACGGAATTCAGAATTTCCATAACATTAGTCCATTGGGAATCGATTGTCACTCGAAATCGAGACTGTGTGTTCATTACGGGATGCCGGATTTTCATAAATGAAGGAACTGCGTAGCATCTTCGAGAAGTTTCGTGCGGGCATTTGATTTCATTTATAAAATTCTGCCAGGGAATTTTTTTTTTTAATTACGAGTATGTGAAAAAATTTTAAAAATTAATGCCATTTAAAGAAAATTAAAGCTTCATGTCAGATAAATATACTCTATGCGTATTCAATAATAGAATATTTATTTAAAGTTACTGAAACTACGTTACGATTACAGTTTTCTTAAATGTATTTTTAAAATCGTAAACCATTGCAATTGGGCCGAAATCGCTCTAACCTCCACAGCGACGAGGTGGAGAAATGCAGGCTTTCAAAGGTAGAGTACTTCCACAGAAAATCGATTACATCAAAAGTCATGAAAAGGGAAAGAATTTTAGCGCATGTCAGATAGGATGTCGAAGTTTAAGTGTCCTCCTGCTCAAATAAACGAAATTTTCAAAAGAATCATTCAAGTTGTCTGACCACGATTCAAAGATTCAAGGTCCATCCCAAATAAACCTTGTATTCCTTTAAAGTGAATCGGCATAAATAGTTTATCAAGCTAGTTTCTTAATAATTGATATATTACAAAAATATTGTCTTAAAATATATAACTAGAAAATCCATTTTTTATTTTTAAAATAAGTTGGATAATCTCATGTCAGAGCACTATTTCTGCACTCTGAAATGTCCATCATTTTTTAACTGCATACTTTCTAACAAATAATCAATTTCTCGAAAATTAGCAATGTTTCCTGAAGAAAATATGAAAAACTTTTATTAATTCAGTCTATTTATAATTCGACAGTTTTTATTGACAGGTTTTCTAAATTTTTGGTTATTAGTAGGTAATGATTACTTTCCATTTACAGTTAATTTTTTTACAGATGAATTTCTTTTTCGCCCCATACTGATTATAAAAAACAATATGCTGTGTAAGGCAGAATATAATAAAAAGATGAAACAATTAGAAAGGAAAAACTTAAATAATCTATTTAACGTATGATGTTTTTAATGTATGAATGAGTATTTTTAAATAATTAAAGAATACCTTGAATTTCCTAAGATTTTGAAGATACATTCCTGTCATTAAGCATGTCACTTATGGTCACACGGAAACGCTGTATGATCGTGATTACAGGCCATGAAATTTAAAAATATGCTGACACCCAAAAGTCAACCTTTAAAGATTATCTGTTAATCAATCATCCCGTTTGATGAGGATTTTTAAGATTCAATTAAACGCGTATCTTAATGTATAAAAATAAAATTTAAAAATGAAATGAAGGAATACTCTTTTCATATTTTTAAATTGAAAATGCTAAATTTTTCTTATTTTTTCCAAAGTTAGACTGAAATATGCTGATCCCAACTTTAAGAACTTCCGCATTTTCAAATTTACCATTTATACCATAAATGCTACGATTTGCATTTATGGTACACAATCTTAGATAAAAAAGTTTAATATTAATCTTCAATATTGCAATATACTGTAATAATGCGAGAGACTTTTCCGATAATTCATTTCGACTCCCTGCTTCAAGTTTCAGTTTTGTTTGTAAACTGCTCAGAAAGTAATGTAAGCCAAGACATTACTTTAAGATTTAATCTTTTCTTTCAATATACTAAAAAAGTAAGATGTTTCTAAGTAAAAATAATTTCTTAAAAACAGTAAAAATTTCAAAAGGTTAACTTCCATGGAAAACAGAATTGCCCATTAAAAAATTAATGAAATAAAATTAATTCAAACAATTTAAATGAATGCATTACAAAAATCTATAGTTATCTTAATGCTTTATTGCGGGAAAAGTCTAATTATTTTGATAATCAGCTCTTCTGTTAGAGTTATATCATTACTTCAATAGCTTATTTCTGCTCCTCAAATATTTCATTTTTCTATGCATCATTTAATAGGTACAAATGGCTAATCTCACAAGAGGATTATTAACAATGATTCATGCTCTACCGGATATTGTACTATCGCACTAGATTTGCATTACAAGTTGAACTAGATACCACCACAGCATTACGCGTTTAAAAGAGAGAAAGTGCATTTATTTATAGACACACAATATGGCTTGTGTCAACAATTATACAGCATTAACAGTGATTTTTCTCGCAGCGACATGTGGCAAAATCTGAATCCGAGCAGAACAGGAGAAAGACGGCCACTATCAGCCATGAAAGACAGACAGTCATGCCTCGAATCATAATTCGATTCGTAAACGGTGATGTGATCATTAACCAATTAACGCTTTTGCTATTGTACCGTCATGCCACTTGTTCAGTACTTTGCTACCAACGCGCAAAGTTGGCGAGCCCTTTTTCTAGGGTTGCTCTTTTTTGGTCTTTTCTGCGGGTCATAACCCACGCAGTAGAAATTTGGAACGAGGAACGCAAGGCATACAGTTGGTAGCGGGGTACTTCAAGCCCCTTCTATGGAAAATAAACCGCATTTATAGAAGCATCACTGTTCCTTAGTTCATCATCAATTAGCTACACCGCAATTAACAGTACAATAATCTCTTAGTTTATCATCGATTAGTTACACCTCAATTAGG
>JAOUZG010029335.1:4904572-4922575 GCA_026289955.1 Argiope argentata
GTATATTTCAACGGGGGCGGCATGTTCAGTACTTTGCTACCAACGCGTTGTTGACGAGCCCCTTTTCTAGGGTTGCTCTTTTTTGTCTTTTGCACGGGTCATAACTCGCCCAGTAGGAACGAGGAACGCGAGGCATACAGTTGGTAGCGGGGTACTTGAAGCTCCTTCCATGGAAAATAAACCGTATTTATGGAAGCATCACTGTTCCTTAGTTCATCATCAATTAGCCACACCGCAATTAAGAGTCCAATTCTCAATTTGTACTCATTCTTATTTGTGGAGCGATCATCGGCTCCAACAACAGACGTTTCAATAAACGTTTTATTTTATCAAAAGTATTTTTTAGACAAAAAAAAGAAAGAAAACTTGATATAAAGTATATACAACTATACAATTAAAGTATGTACAACATATACAATTAAAATTTCGTTTTAAATTAAAAACAAAAATTGACAAGGTATGTAGTACCTTTTTCTTTAAGCCTTCACTTTTCAAATTAAATATTAGCAGTTTTTTTTTTTTTTTTGAAAAAAAAAGTTATACAGAATTGAATCTAGCAAGAAAAAGTGTATTGTTTTGCTAAAATAAAAATTAATGAAAAGATCTAAAATTTAAGTGCAGCAGGTAAAAAAAGTACTTGATACACTTCTGAAGTACATAAGGATCATCTGGCTCAAAGTTCAGAACACACACTGCTATAAAGCTCGTGAGAGAATGCTTCGTTTGGTAAAATTAAAATACAATGTCCTTTCTTACTTTACTTTCTAATCGATTACTTTGAGTAAGCCTGAAAAATTATTCTTAAATAAAACAAAATACAAGCGTAGAGATACAAATAGTAAGGCATTACACTATTATTTAGATATTGAGAGTTTCCAAAAAATTGAGAGTTGACCAATTCATGAAAATTTCAGCATTAGTATTGGATAAAAACTGGCGATTTTAGATCACTTTATCGACCGTTCAAAGAAGCCAATAAAGTTTCTCAAGGGAAGTTGCCTAGATTGTGAAAATGTGGATTGTTCTAATCTTTGCAGTATTCAGAACTGAATAAACCAGCCGATTTGATCGCAGAAAGATAGAAACGCTTATTTATTTAGAACCCCAAATTTAAAGAATATTTTACAGAATATGAATCTATGACCAAAGGATTGTCTAAAATTTAAATTTGATAATTTTTTGAAATATATTTGTAAATAATAAAATAAAGTATTATTGTTGAGAACAGACATTTAGACATTTAAAAACAAAGTTAAAAACTGAATTTTTCTCCGTGATCCGTGAAATTTTTCCTGAATAATTCCTTGAGATCTTATAAATTATTTTAAAAAATTTATAATGTTTCAATTTTTGTAGTGAACATAATACTTCAATGTCGGACTACTCTGTTTTCAATTCTCAAATTTATTTAAAGACATACTTGTATAGAGTAAAAGGGTCTTTATATTAATTGCAGTTTCATCATTACCACTTTAATTTTAAACTGAATTTTATACGCGCTAATAGAAAATCAGAGAGAGATGCGGAATTCAAAGATTAGGACTACTTATATCCCTATATAATCGTATAGTGAATTATATAATAATTCACTATACTATTATATAGAGAATAATAGTATAGTAAATCAATAGTAAATATAAAATTACTATACAAATTTTTGTCTTTTGCACAAATGTGAAGCTGTTGAAAAAAAAATATATTGCTGAAAAACCTATTATTAGACCTAGTTATATATAAAAAGAAATTAATTCAACTTTTCACCTAGCATTAACACTGGAGAACCGGCTGGTCACCAAAGGCGGCTAGTAATAAATAACCGCGAAAAAATAAAGCAATATAATGTTAATCCATTCAAACAATAATATTTTTCTCTTAAAAACAGTACTCTTTATAATATAAACTCTCAAGGAATTTTGTTAAAGAACTGATTTTACCATCCATTCGTTGCTGCGATAACAGGAAAGGTTTTCTTTTTCTAATAGCTAATCAAAGGCAAAAATATTTTTTTAAAAAGGAACTAATTTTACTATCTGATCCTTGCTGTAGGAACAGAACAGAATACCGTATTACACCCCCGTATCTTTGACCAATCCCCTCACTGCACGCTTTGGTGGGCATGTTACGGAAATTTTATTTAAACATCAAAATATTTACAGTAAGGGGGAAAAAACAAAGACAGAATTTCAGGCATAATATAGGATAATGAGATGAGCCGCTTACAGAGATTTCCGACTTTGAAACATAATTTGAAACAGTTACAGGCTGAAATGTAAAATGTGTTTTGATATACACACATTCTGTGCTCACTTAATAGATGAGGATGCAGGCCTTAAACTCAGATAGAAAATATTTTGGCAGGTGAGAATGAAGAGAAGCCCTGTTTGATTGAGGTGTATGACAGGATTGTTTTTATCCTCAGTCTTGGTGAGTGTGACTTGATCTTGAGGACTAGGAATGCTGTAGGAACAGGAAATGCTTTTTTTCCCGAAAATTCCTCGAAGGCTAAAATTAAAAAGCTGATTTTATCATTTATTCGTTGCTGTAGGATAAAAAAATGCTTTATTTATTTAATAATTCATCAAAGAAATTTTTAAAAAAAGAACTGACTTTACCGCCTATTTCTTGCTGTAACACCAAATTTATTCCCGAAAGACGCCAACTCAGAAACTACCCTCTAAAGAGCAATGTTGTCCTCATTTGTCTGCCTTTGAACAGAGAAAGTCGTGTTTTATTTTCTTTTGCACAAAGATTAACAGTATTTCCCCCCGTATTATTTCAATTTTATTTCAGCGCGTTTGCCTACATATTTTTGCATATATACTTTTAAGCTTCTTGTATTTGTATTTTGAATACCTTATTTGATTTGATTATGATTCTTCAATTGTTTTATATCATCGACTGTATGTTTCTAATAGTATGCAAGTAGTTTCGTTTCATTTTTGTTTCTATTTCTGTATTTACTTCTCCCCATTTTTCTTTGTAATTTAAAATTTATTCTAGTATCAATTGTAAAAAGACTTTTATCCATAAGCCTTGTGGTATACTTGTTGGTACACGAGGAATTTACACATCAAGAATAAAAAAAGTTTTAAAAAAACCCTTGCTGTAGAATTTTTTTTTAACTTTTCAAGCAATTCCTCAAAGGCATTCTTTTTAATAATTGGTTTTATTATCTATTTCTTCTTCCTATCGGAACAGGAAATTCTTACTTTTTCAAATAATTCCTCATAGGTTTCCACTCGACAGGTGAAACTCTTTCGAAAGGTATGACTTTGAAAGAAAAGTACACTACTGACCGAAGCCCGGAATCAATCGGATGTAACAAATCGGGCAAACGTTTTGAAATGGTAATTCTAGAAAAAAATGTATTTAATGACAGAAATGCAGAAATTGTGAATCTATCTCATAGAAGAAAACAATATTTCGTTTACAAGTATTCATCCGCAAAAAAATATAAGAAACCTTTACTGTTTTATACTTTCCTAAAAATGCAGTAATACAGGTAGGAGATATAATATTTCATGTAATGAGGAATCGAAATCATTTGACAGTTATTAATATCTTCCTCTTAAAAAAACAAGTAAAATTAAAAACCTTTTCGACATAACAACTTTCTTAACATAAAATAAAAGCTGATGCAAGTAGCAAACATTTATTTCCTTTTTCAATTCAAGTTACTGAGAAGGACAGAATTTTTTCCGATGGATTTCGAAGGTCATATTTGGACTGTTTTTGAAAATGAGCCGCAGCAAGTTATTTCTTTAGATTGGCAACAAAGGCTTCTTCTAAATGAAAGAGCGTCGGGTCTTTCGAAATGGGAGGGATTTCTTTCGAAAGAAAAATTCGAATTCCCGGCTGGTGATTTGGGATTAAGTCTATGAAAAGAATATTCTTTCTTAGTTGATTTCTGCATTTCGATGCTTCTGAAAGAGGTGGTTAAATTTTTAAGAAAAAAAATCTAAATTATTTTGATGGAACTCTTAAATATGAGACTATGAAAACGTGCATTTATTGAAATCGCATGTAATTAAACAGAAAAAATATATACATATATGATTTTGAAAGAATGTATCTACGAATTATAATAGGGAAAATATTTATTCATGGGAAGAAATTGGGCTATTTCTTACAGTTTAGAATGTTTCATTCATTTCATAAGCGATTGAAATTCAAAAAAATATTTGTACAAATTTTATTAGTCATGAATACCTACTAGAAAACAAAAATAAGTTAATTTCTTTTTACTAAAAACTATTATATCAGGATTGAACGTTTAGTTAACATATGATATTAAACAATTATTTTTCCTTTTGTTATTGTAGTTTTTAGCCGTGCAAATTTAGATAAGATCACATACACATTAGATAAGATATATATACAAAGTATTTATAGAAATATTAAAATCAACATAATATAATTGAAATAATAAAAATTGAGTTTAAAATTCTGTCAGTTATACGTCACTCATATCTTTAAACAAGCCATCATTTATGTATTTTTATGTCTAGCAAAACACTTTCTCTGCCTTAATAGTCTATCAAAGATTATTAACAAAAAAAAATTAGAATTTGGATGTTTTTATAAACCTGAAGATTAAATAAAACATAATTCTGCTGCTACGAGTTATCTTTTTTCCTGTTAATACTGAAAATGGAATAATTGATAATAGGATTGTTGATGAAAATATTCAAGTTCCATTTCATTAAAAAAATTAGAAAAGTCGTTAGATGTGGTCGTCTTTACTGATATATACCATTCTAAGCAACCAGAAATAAATTTTGTAGAAAAACAAATATATTGGTTCTGATATTTTAAGTATAAGTATTAACTTACTATTTCATATAAATAAGATAAATAAATACTCGAGATGTAAAATACAACAGATAATAAAATGAAAATTTTAAAAGAAAAATTATAGTTTCTGGCAATTACTGTTGCAAGTTTTAGCAATTACTGCTGTCTTCTAGGACTGTAATTTTCATTTTTCACTCCTGGTAAACCTGAAAGTATCTATAGGACGTTAAATCAGTGAGATTCAAATTGCTACAACAAGAAAATAATAAAACAAGGATGGTCTTTAAGTTCTTGGATGACATTTTTGAAAAATCCGTCGAAATTGCCTAAAATTGCATAAGACTGTTTTATTCAGAGTTTCATAAATCCTCTTTTTTTGCAGAACAACGGAACAGTTTGTTTATTTAAAATGTTAGTGCTTTAAAATATATTGTATAAACCTGATTAATAAAATCTAGTGCTTATGTAAAATTTAAGATTTCATATTTTTTTCCGGTTACGGCTGTGCATTCGAATAAATACTACTTTATATCTTTTAGATCTTTTTGACAAGTGCAATAGCATACCTATTTCTAGCAATTTAAACATCAACGATTACTTCATGATTCGAGCGCACTCCTAGCTTATGATACTTTCTTTATTTTCTCATAAACTTAACTCTTTAAGTAAGAGAACTCCTGTCGAAAGCAACAGATTTGAGCATTTTTCAATCGCTGTGGAAAAAAAGAGTGTGGGAAGTGAGGTTAGAGGATGATGCACCAGAAAATAGAACGCGTTTGAAGGAGAGGAAAATCTAAACCTTGCTACTGTTCTGACAGATCGTAATGGATGGAATGCAATGTTTTAGGGACATCAAAATTGTACACACTAGATGTTTAAATGAGGAAATACTGAATGGAAAATACACTGGGCTGTCCAGTTCCTGCGAAATAACCTCGTGCAGTGAAGACTCGTCCAAAGTTCAACATTCTGGATGTTTATCTGGCCTCTTTGCTATCTTTGTCTGAAACGTATGTCCAGAGGCTCTACGGAATAAATATTTATGAAATACACGTTAAAAGAGGTTCATTATTTTCATAAAAGGAGGCTGAAATGGGTTGGGAAAAATAAATTCTGTTACAAAAAGTTTTTCGGTCTTTTATTTGAAATCTTGCACAGAATGATAGTTTTGGACAAAAATTGTTTAAAAATATTTAGATTCAATACTATTTGCATTAGAAATTCGGGGTTCAATTTATAAAGTTTCCATTGAAAGTATTTACTTCATTACAAACGAAATTTATTATAGCAGAAAGAAAAGGACTTTATATTAAAACTTATTTTAAAGAGTAGTGAATTTTATCTAAATCTGTGGATATCTTATCTCAGAGAACTCTAAGCATCTCAGAATATTAAAATTTTACGCATTCCCTTCTTTCAGGATCTCTTTCACGCATTTAAGAATTTTTTTAGTTAAAACATTTATTTAATTCAATTTCAGAAATGAAGTTGACATCTCAATGTAGCTCATACAATTACGGAATTTTCGTTTATAGAGGAAGTTGATACTGAACTGAAACTTATCAACTGAACGCAAACTGAACTTTAAAAATATTTCACTTACTTAAAAATAAATAAATAAAGACGGAGAAGGAAAAACAGGACTAAGTTATATTTCGTAATTAATATACATTGCATTTTTATTCTAACCAGAAAGCGACTTTAGTTAAGGCTTTTGATGAAACTCTTTACGAATATTCAAAACAATGTATAATGGTTGCAATAAAATTAAAATACAAAACCTTCACCGGTATACTTTTTTACTTCTCCACGAAGTGCATTGCGGGGATACTGTGACAATCGATTGCTCCTTGCTCAGAGCAGCGCTCCTTTTTAATCAATCCGATTTCGGAAATTTCAAGTCGTGTCTGACATTTTATTTAATCAGCCTGTAGAAAATATATAAAAATCACGTTTATTAACAAACTGATATCATAAAAGTCGTAAAGCTTATTGCAGCTTTCATTTCAAGTAATACGAGCTCATAATTTTAGTTACTTTTATTGTATTGTTTGATCTTCACCGAAAACAAACCATGCTTTTCTATAATTTTCAACAAAATATTTTTTTTACTAAAATACATTAATTACCGAAAATGTTTCCGTTAATAAGTGAGCATTATTCTTGAGTTCGGCCTGCAAAATTGCTTTGAAAATATTATGTCTCTAAACCTTATGGCATAGATGGTATATGTTGCATTTTGGAAAATGATTCGATATGAACATTTTTACCAAGTTTACAACATAGTAATAACGTAAAGTCGTATTTTTCTATTACTTTAAGAAAAATTTCCTCATTTTGTGGGAAGACTTAGTCTGCTTAAGAAAATAAATTGCATATTTTTGATAATATTTATTTTAACGAAAAAAAAATCTCTTATTTGGGCCTTCTCTTATTCTTAAATTTAACAAAATTCTCTTATTCTTAAATTTAACAAAAATATTTATTAATCCTAAAATTTAAAATCTTAAAAAGGAGAAATGAGATTCATTTCAGAAAATTTCCTCCTTTTCAAAGGGCTGCAGAATTAAATTTGTATTTATTGGTCAGGGAGCTTTGCTGTTTTATAATAAAAAAATAATTGTGACTTTGAATTGTGGTTTAGTGTTATATTCACTTTTGAACCGATTATTTTTAAGCCCAAACCTGATTGGTAACTGTTATGTGGTTCAATTCCTCCAACGTTTCATTTAAGTATTGCATTAAATGGTTTCCCTTTTCTTAATATGCCATTACGCACAATTTAAAGACACGACATTTTATTCTACGCACTCAACCACAGTTTCAGCCGGTGTTGCTGTTGCGGTGGCGCGGTCGATTCGTTTCGTGGTTCATTCGTGTGATTTCGGACGGGTTCGGAGAGTCTTGCGTGATTATTCCTTTTGTTTCCATAACTGTGTTACGTGTAGCACTGGTTTATCATGAATGTAATTCTTTGTCATTCAAACGCAAATTAGGGAACGATTCATTGCTTCTTTACAGAGTTGCTCTGTAATTGCTTAATGCAACTGAATAGCCACATACCACCACCCGCATAGGATCTCAGAAACCTCATTCTGTTGAATCTCTATTCAAAAGTCGCAACTTGACACGCTTTGTTTTTATTTAAAAAAAGTGTTATTGTCCCTGCACTCAGAGGATGGATACAATTTAAAGGCTCTCATCAGAGGCAGTGTTAGGAAATGTCTGATTTGCTGTTTTTCGCTCGATCGTCTGATGTTGGTGAAGTGGAGAAGGTCTTTCTTCAGAGCGAGAATAACAACTAGCCAATAATATGACGCTGAACAAGTGAACAATAAAATGGGATGTTATAAAAGTTACTTCAAGACATTTTTGCCTCTTAATATATTTCGTGAGGCATTTAAAATCATTTGTTTTTCCCAAAAAAGAAAAAGAATGGAAACATGTAATAGTTATAACTTCGGAAAATGTCGTCAGTGAGATATCATGAAAATGATTTTAAAAAAAGGGAAAATGTGCTTTTTTAAAAATAAATTTTTGCAAAAAAGTAAAGAAATTGAAAAACTGGCGGCTTTTTTTCGGTTGACTGTTATTGTATTAAAATTGTGTGACACTTTTAATAATAGGAAGTTATTTTTCTAATTCGTGAAAAAGAATCCAAATGACGTAAAATATTTCAATTAATGAATCTAATGAACACCAACACATCTTCACAATAAGTGGCTCTCGATTTCAACACGCTCATGCCCAAAAGATAAGACAATGTTATCATTCGACAGCGGGGAAAATTTTTAACACTATTGCAGTGATATTTTCATCATAGGATTTATATAATCTAGGAAAGGATAAGGATTCGTACTAGTGAGAATCACACTCTAATTGACTGAGAAGATATGAACAAATTTTGTGGGATAATCACAGATGTGATTTCCAATAATTTGTAAATCGCTGCTTCCATTTTCAAAAAAAAAAAAAAAAAAATCGCTACAATGTAGAAGGAAATTTTTATAAGCGAATAAAGAATTGCGAAGAACAATTATTAGGAGACATTTCAGAGAATTTTTTCCTTTGCTATCCTGTGCCAAGCTTAAGTTGATTATTCATGGCGAGCAGTTGAAACTTAACACAACAGTACGACTGTCAAGTCAGCTACTTTGGTGGTGGACAGCAATCAACGGGAAAAGAACATCTCTGCACAACTCACTGAGCGGGAAAAATCTCGGAGACGGCTTCGGGAGAAAATTCTCCTCCAGAATGTTTTGAGAAAGAAAAAAGGTCCAAATCTTACACAAGTTCAACATCTTCTTTTCTACAAAATTCATTTCAGTTTGGTTTGTACCTGCTAGGGACAAAGCGTAAAACCCAGAAAAATTCACTACGTTTAGGTTGTTTTTTCATTCGAAAACTATAATTTTATATCTATATATATACACTGAAGTGACAAAAGTCATGGGATAGCAATATGCAAATATACAGATGGCAGTAGTATCGCAGCGAAAAAGTATAAATGCGCAGTTCGTTTTCCAGAGCTTTCATTTGTGCTCAAGTTATTCATGTGAACAGGTTTTTCGTGATTTATGGCGGCACGACGAGAATTAACAGACTTTGAACGTGGAATGTTAGTTGGAGCTAGACGCATGGGTCATTCCATTGCGAATATCGTTAGTGAATTCAACATTCCGAGATCCACAGTATCAAGAGTGCCCCGAGAGTATGAAATTTCAGGCATCACATCCCATCATAGACAGCGCAGTGGGCGACCACCTGCACTTAACAACCGAGACCACCGACGTCTGTGTAGAATGGTCAATGTTAATAGACACGCAACACTTCGTCAAATAACTGCAGGAATCAATGTGGGACGTACAAGGGACGTGTCCGATAGGACTGTGCGGCGAAATTTGGCTTCATTGGGCTATGAAAGCAGAAGACCGACTCGAGTGCCTTTACTGATACGATATACTCACGAGCCTTACCTGGGCTCGTGAGCATATCGACTGGTCCCTAGACTAGTGGAAAACCGTGGCGTGGACTTCACGTACTCACACAACGATGGGATTTTTATGGATGACAATGCGCCATGTCACCGGGCCAGAACTGTTCGCGATTGGTTTGAAGAACATTCCGGACAATTCCAGCGCATGATCTGGCCACCTAAATCGCCCGATATGAATCCCATCGAGCATTTACGGGACATCATCGAAAGGTCCGTTCGTGCCCAAACTCCTGCACCATCCACACTTTCACAATTATGGACGTCTATACTGACAGCATGACTCAATATTCCTGCAGAGGACTTCCAACGACTTGTGGACTCCATGACACGTCGAGTTGTTGCACTTCGCCAGGCAAAAGGAGGACCGACACGATATTAACAGTCATCCCATGACTTTTGTCACTTCATTGTGTGTGTATATATATATCATTAAAAACATGCATTGATTCATTTTATAGAACTGATTAAATTCAAAAAAATTATTTTTTAAAAAGTAAACAAACTTTATATGGTATTAAAATAATTTTACGATGATTAAATTAGATGTGAAATTAGATGCAGAATGTGTCAAAAATGAAGTAGGTTTCATTTTTGACACATTCTGCAATACTTTTTCTCCTTATATTATAAAGGTTTAATTTTGAAATTTTAAGAGTTGAGTTCCATCTACCATTTGTTATTCATAATATATTCTGTTCCATTAGTTGCTGACTTGAAATGACATTATTATGCGAAAACGATTAAAAGAAGAAAGGAGAAAGCTTCTGAATAAATTTAAAGTTTAACTAATAAAGATATTTATTTTCTCCGTTCATTAGCTTTTGAGACAGTTGGTTGAAACTTCCATACTTTTTGACGCTCATTTCTTTTTTCCTGAAGTAAACCCTTTCCTAAAAATTCTAAAATGTGATATTGTTGATATAAAATTATCAGATGCATTTATAGTTATTTTCTTCCTTCAATAGATAATATTGATTTTTTAGAAATATTATCTATTGATTCCTTATCCAAAAAAGATATTTTTCATTTGCTTTGTGATGAATTTTTTTGATATACTTAGTCATTTGCTAATTTCATTTCATAAATTCCTCCTTGTTTTTGATCCGTTATAAAAATTATCAAATTTTTGTACAAGTAAGCAGTTATCTGAAAATATTTTTCTTCTCCTTTGTGTCTCCAATGTCTGCTAGACGGAAGTTATTACCAGAGAGCGCAGTCTCCGATTGAAACATTACCGAAAATAACTTCACTTTTCTTCGGAATTGCTTATACTGCGGCTCTTTAAAGGGCCGCAGTGGCCTGGGAGAGACCCCCCCCCATTCCACGGTCTTGTAAGCGGGTCTTGTGCAAGTTAAATCCATAGAGGCCAAACGTGGTGTGTAATATGTGGTGGGGGAGCGGGTCAGATCAGGTGTCGTCTTCGTCTTCTGATCGATGTTCAAAATTACATGGTTGTCCCAAAATAGCACTAGTGTTGTTTTAAAACGGGATGATTATATAACTGAAATGAACTGAATTTGCCGTTCTGTGGAAGGTTGTCGACCTATTTCCGAGGCTACTATTTTCGATATGAAACTGCTTTATTAAAATATTGGGAAATAATAAAAAGAGACAGCACGATTCAGTTGAAAGACCTTTTATTTTAATCTTTGATTAAGCAGTGAGAATATGAATTAAAATGTACGAGAGTTAAAAATGGAATTTTGCTTATAAATTTATATATTATTTTAAATAGTTTAAATATGCATAGAAAAAGAAATTTGACACCTTATAACTATACAGGGCTGCTAATTAGTTTCTTCTATTATAACTTTATGTTAATTTTTTTATTTTATTTCAGATTTTTTTCCTTTTATTTTAAGAAAATATCTCCAATGTATATCTAAATTCTCCAAAATGCTATAAATTTCCTGAACTCATTTTAATTTTAATAAAAATGCAATTTTGCAGCGAATTATTTTTTCCTCCTTTTTTGAAACCTTCAAAATGATCTTAAAAACATTCATTACATATTCTGAAATTTTAGTATCATTGTTATAAAATAAAAATCTGCACCAAACAGCTTAGAAAAAAGAAACATTTTCTCTAAATGCAATCCTGGATCAGAACCTGAAATATCCTTTCATTTCAGAAGCAACCGGCAATGCTCGCTTCAGTCTGAAGAAAGGAAGGAGCTTCTTTTCAGCGAAACATTTTTTCTCGAAACCAAATAAATGATGTACTTCTTTCGAATCTTCAAAGGAACATTCAATTCTTCCCTCTCCTCGATGAAACAAATTGAAATGGAAAGTAAATTCTCCATCCCATTGTCAGTTTACGTGAAGTGACATTTTTTTCATTATATTTTGGAAATTCCCTTGCTGAGGATGTGTATTAGTTTCAAGTTGAAGTATGTCATGAACCGTTGAAGCGGGTAATTTTTTTCTTTCCCTTTAAGAAGACATTTTAGAAAAAAATACAGGCCTTTATCGAACAAAAAAGGAAATTGACATTATTTTCAAGCCTTGATAGGAAGTATGACTGTAATGTGCCATAAAGTAAAGAAAAAAAATGATGCTCCCAGTAAATACGAGTCAAGATTAGTTTCTCTTCCTAACCTCACATGAAAGCGCATTCCCATAGTCTTGAAAGTTAGCAAAAAAATCTTGTTTGCTTTCTATTCAAGAAAAATAGACGTTCACGTGGAATGTAAGCGATCAGTAGCTCGTGAGGAAAAACATAGCTAATTTATTTTAACGATCATGCAAAATCCCCGCCAGTTACTTGTGAAATTAGTTTTTTAAAGAAGAAGAATTTTTATTGTTTTGAAGAAATATTCGTAACCGTAAAATGGAATTGCTTATCAGAAAATGTAAAAAAAAAGTGTAGCACGATGTGAATAAATGGACGACAAGTCAAGAAAAATATTCCACCAGTTTTTCTTTCGTGGAATCTTCTATTTTTTGCAAACAGGATCGCAGGGCATGCGCTATCGAACATTGCAGAAATACCTCCCGAGAGAAATGTCCCTTCTATTTGGCAACATGCTATTGTAATAAAATTCCATATCAGGCTGCATGGCCTGATTCCCGAGCTGAGGAGTAGATAAAATGGCTGCCTCATTTCGATTAGAAATAACTTATCACTATTCTAATGATGCCAAGCTTATGGATTCGAGTTCGTATCAAAATTTTTAACAGACCATGCCGTTGAATTAATTCAAAGAAACTGGATGGATTTTAAAAATTTTATTAGCTTGACCGAAGACCTTAGACCTAATTCTAAAAAAACAAAAACGGCTGTATCTTTTATAATTTTTACATGGTGTAATTTATTTGCTGTTCTATTACTAAAGCATTTGCATTCGGTGTCCATTACTGCATAAAAAGATTCGTAGGTGCTTCTCCATGACGTTTACATCACAATGTCTGTTGCGGTCTATTCAAGTAATTCAGTTTTAAAGTAGTGTGGATAAGGAGTCATGGGTAATTAATCTTCCTTTACTTATTTTCTAATGTAATTAATTGTCTGATATGATATTTGTTTCGTTTTCTCAGAATTTTTCTCATACCTACCTGTTTTTCCTGCAATCAGATAAACCCTTCTGGCGCATTGATTATCATGTCTGTATATCTATTTTTCAATTAAAGAACTATTTGGGCCAATTGATTTTACATAATTGATTTTCAATATATCTTTTACTCATCAAATAAATTCTATTTGAAAAATATCTAAGTTGATCTAGAATGAATAAGATAAAATCAACATACATGGCTATTAATGCTATTAATAAAAATACAAAATGCTGAAAAGATCTACATTTTAAATTTTTATATAAGAGTTAAGTTTGTCAGATATTTGATTTCAATTTTCTACACATGAACCCTTTTCAAGTTCCAAACCGGCATACCCGCAAAAATGAATATTTGAAATCTCTCAAATTGAGCTAAAGAAATAAATTCTCTCTTTTCCCCAAGTCTCTGCTCCTTTCAAAGGCAGAGCGAGAAAGTTGCTAAGTTGTTAATATTTAATTTAGCTGCCTGAAAGCTGTGTCTGCTGTAGTTTTAAAAATTATTTTGCGTGAAATATCTACTATTCGACAGTAAGAATGAAGGCCGAGTTTGTTCGAAAACTTTCACAGTTTTCCTTTTTTGCTTTCATCAGAAGATGGCTAGAGGAGGCTCGATTTCTGCGATGCATGCATTGAATTGGAAGAAAATATATTTTGAGAAAATGACAACAATTCTTAAAAAATGCACTTGAAATCTTCTCTTGGGCTTGGTAGAAGTAGTTTTTTAATCTAAGGTGTCTAAAAGGACCATTCCGCTAGGTACTTTAATTTTTTATGTATGCGGCTTCTTTCAAAGCATTGAATTTTAGTTTAACATTCTTACTTTCTTTTCTTTGCTATCTCAGGCTTTATAATTATGCTTAAAAAAACTGGTAATATTGAAAAAAAGGGAAAGTAAAATACAGGTGGTTATCTGAATAATGGGAACACCTGAAAATAAGAGGGACGTTTTTGAACGTATTTCAAAAACATAAAAAATATAATAATCACCATCAGCTTTTTCATAAATAGCTATGTATATATTCTGGTAGTGTGTGTGAGCTTTATTGAAGTTTTGCAATTCTTGGATCGTTTTAAAAGCCTAAAATGTCTGACCTTTCAGATTTTAAAAGAGTATATCAGTTTTTAAATTGAGTACTCAGATTTTAAATTGTAGGAGCCCGTCTAGCTGGAACCAGTGTAACCGAAACATGACAAATTTTTGGTATTTCTAGAGATACGGTGTCTAAAGTCAAGACAGCACACACACAGCGCTGTAGTACAAGCTTCCCAAAGCATAATATACGGACAGAGAAGCTCAGTGGAAGAGACCGAGGGGTATTATAGCAGATTGTAGTGTCTAAAATGCGAACAACTGCAGCAAGAGTGATCTCAGAACTTAATACGCATCTGGATACCACAGTGTCAGTGTTACAGTTAGAAGGCACCTTGATGAAACAGAATATAATTGCAAAGCTGCAATTTCCAAGTCCCTTGTCCCACATGCTAAAGGCAAATGTCGTCTAACGTGGTGTCGCACTCACAATGAAGATTGATAAGCAGAAGAAAGTAATGCGGTCTCACGAATCTTGTTTCACACTTTACGCTGCAACAGGACGGGTGACCCTTTGCAGGACCTCTGAACAAGCGTACGATCGTGATTGTCTGTCAAGCGTGGAAGTGAATCTGTCATGATACGGGCAGCGCTGTCGCGGTTTTCTGCTGGATCACAATCCAGAAATGAAGGATCATTGGGGAAAAGTATAAAGAAATTTTTATCCAACCAGATTTATCCTGGCATGCAAACTGCAAGAGATGAAATCTTCTGCGATGATAATGCATCTGTCCATGCAGCTAGACTTGCCAATCATGGTCTGAAGAACGCGAGGATGAAGCTAAACCTCTGTCTTGGCCCTCACAGTCACCCGATCTCAATATAATTGAACCGTTATGATCCATTTTAGAACGTCCAATCCGAAATCGATATCTTCCACCGGCAGCTCTTCCACAGCCTCCCCACTCTCTCCAGGAAGAATGGTGCAGTATTCCTCTGAACACTATTCGACACCTGTAAGAATCGATTCCGGGGCGAATCCAGGGTGCATTGCATGACAGGGGCAGTCTCACATTATGCTAAGATTCTTTACAAACCTTAGGTGTTTCCATTATTTTGTTAGCCATCTGTAAAATTTCCTACTAAATGTAAGACGGTTAAATAAATAGAATAATCTCCATGTATAAATGAGGTGTCAAAACCATTAATATTGTCGAGAAATTACTTACTATAAATATTTTGTCATTTTAGTTATTATATGAAAAACTCACTAAAAGACGAAATTGGGTTTTGAAAATTTTAATAGTTTAAAAAATTGTTCCACAATTAATATTCGGTCTAAATCTAAGCACTTCTTTCCAGTCTATAGAAATGTGCAACAAATTCTATAGAAAGTCTGAATTTCTGCTGACATAGGAAACTGACCTGGAACATTGTAATGATTCAGAAATTCTGTACGTCTTTATGTAACAAAAATGGTTCGAAAAGCTGCTAAAGAAAATATTCGTTTAATGATTGAATAGAAATATTTTAATACCATTTTGAGAATTAGATGAATATAATAACTGATACAGAATTCAGTAAAATTTTAAAAAATTGGAGATTTTCAAATTTGATTTCTTTTTTTCAATATACAGAACTTAAATAATAAAATTCTAATTCGATAAATATTAGGGCTATTAAATGATCTCTAACTTTCTCAAGAAGCATGAAGTGTATTATTTAAAAATCTTACGAAGAGGCTCAATTATAAATTACAAGAGATTAAATAATTAGAATTTTGTTTGATACATGATATAAAAAGAAGGGGAAAATAATTTTTCAAGTTCAAAAATATTAGTATAAAAGTAACACAGACTATCAAAAAATTTTTTAACTAATCACTTTTTTTATATTAAAAAAATTGTATTTCTTGCCAAAAATGTCTTTATTTTTTAGGGTACAAAATTCTTGTAACGCTTCCGATCGCGTTGTCTTCCTCTTAAAATAAATAAAAAATGAAGATACAATAATAATAAAGTACTTTCCTGATTTAAAGAAATGTCGAAGCGCCCAGGATGATGGGCGCGGCTCTTCCATTTCACATCGGAAATAAGCAAAATCATTAATTTCATTTTTGCGTGTCATTGAACCTAATATTGTTTTCGTGAAGAACTTCTTCATAACAAGCCATTTCTTTAGTTTGAGAAGAAAAAAATATTTGTAGGAATCAAAGAGTTATCTAACTTTATGAATTTGAAGTAATGGTTAGGGTTGTTTTTGAAAAATAAGTAAGATATTTCTCGTATTTAATAATAAATAAGTTAAATATTAATAAAGTTTAAACTTTGAGTAATATTTCTATTACGCGGAATGGCACAAAGACGCCACTATCAAACTTCATGAAATATTTTTCGTAATAGAAAATGTCTGAAAAGTTTTTATAGAATCTTTAAGAAGCAGAAAGAATAGGAAAATATTTAACTTTATGAAACTGCAAATTTTTCAAAAATAAGAATATTTATCAAAAAAAAAAAAAAAAAAAAAACTAAATAGCTTGGTAGCATACATACTTCAAAAAATAATTCTACATTTATTTAAAGCTGCCAACACCATTTTAAAATTAACCCAGACAATAAGATCAGTATGCCTACAGTTTTTTTCTCTTTTATAATAATTTATTTGCATAAATTATTAAATGTAGAATTATTTAATAGACGCACTGTGTTTATGTCGTCTTATTAAAGTTTACCTGTCGTGATTATAGATGAAAGCGAAATAACCATGCTTAGTAAAAATAAAAACTTATGCAATGTCAGATATAAACTGCGTAGCCAATATCAATCCGAAAAAAAATACAGACCAAAACTCTGAAGCCACATTATGCAAATTAGATATTTTTAAGTTCTGCTTATCCATTTTTAATGAAAGTGTATTCATGAAATAAAATAAAAAATAAAGTTTCATAAATGACAATCGATTCTTTTTAAAAATTTTTAGTTTGTAACGGAGGTATTGTTTATTGTTTTTCTTCGAAACATATTCACAATACTTGAAAAAATCTGTGTGGTTGAATCTCAATACCTCGTGATTCACTGCCTTTCGATGGAGGGGATGCCAAGTGTCGTGACCTTAACTGGAAGTCAGTTAAATCGGAAGTTAACGCAATTTTAATCTCCAGTGGAGGCATTTTAGATTTAATTTTTAAGCTGGTTTCTCGAAAATATGGGGTGCTTTTCGAGAAAAAAAATGAAAAGGCAGTTTTTAAAAAATAGTATTAATTTATTAATAAATATAATAAACTTCAAGTCAAATTTTATTATACAGACATTTTTTGTAGCATCAGTATTTTTTAAATAAAATTAGAAAGGACAGATAGTTTGTTTAAGTACGAGCGAAAAATAATTTAAAACGATTAGATTACTTCGAATGATATGGCTGTCAATCTTGAATTTTATCAGGAAACCGTTGGCACACGAAATGACATTAAGGGAGTACAGAAAAGGGATGGAAAGGGGCGAAAGCGTTACATTTTATACATTTCCACAATGTTGTCTACTTTTAAATTATGTTTTATTGCGCATTAATGTGAATTCTTCTTAAGATATTTTATATGATTGTTTTTTTATAAATATACCAGGTATTTAATAT
>JAOUZG010029335.1:4922975-4953176 GCA_026289955.1 Argiope argentata
TATATATATATATATATATATATATATAAAGCCCGGATTAGAAAACTTGCAAAATTATAGAGATTTTGATTATGAGCATCATTTTCTAGAATCTAAAATTGTGTTACATATAAAATAGTTAATTGCATCTGCATTGAAAAAATATATAATGTAATTATGAAATTTGCGGAAGTTATAAATGAGCATTGATCCGAATGCGAAATCTTTTATTAGCAATCAGAAAAGTTTTGCAATTAAGGATAAAAAATGTGTCAGTTTGTTATACAATTAAAACCATAGCAAATGGAGGTTGGCTACTAAAATGTAGAAGTGATTTTTCTTCAGATCTTTGACATCATATTTTTATAATATCATATAAGCAATAAAATATTACAAAAACGTAAAATTATTTTTCTCTTCTCCAAAAGAAAACTTTCTGTCTATATAACTTCAACTCATTTTTCATGATGCTATAAGTCGGGAAACTATCTGTAATTAACGTGGTTTTTGTTATAAATAAATCAATTCTACTTCTAGCAATTTCACCCTTACTTTCCTTTAGTTTAAAACAAAAGCATGAAACTGGAATAAAACCAAATTATTTGCATGAACAAAGGGTGGTAAAAAGTTTTATGCATATCTTTGAGAAAATAATGACGTTCAATAAAATGATATTCTTGAAAAAATTTACTTTGCCTTTTATTATTATGTATTTATTTACATGTGGGAAAATTCAAGCAAAACTTCGTTGCAATATCTGAAGACTGACTTGTTATTTTTGAACTAAAATTGAAATCTTATTCATTCGACGAAAAACAAATAACCACAACTTTGAATGCTTTATTTTACAAAATGAAATTATATATTTAATATTATCTTAATTTTGTGTTTTACAAATGAAAAATGCCATTTTTTTAAAAAAAATTCTAAAATAATGAACGCATTTAATTTAAAACACAATTTGCCAATAGAGCAAAAGAAAATGAAATTTTATCCTTTCCCAGCTGTATCTTCCTTTCAAAAGAATGTAATGAATCATTCAAAAAACGGACTTACGAATGGAAACTGCCAGTATCCCATTTCCCAAAAACCATCATCTTGAATTTTTCATCAATTATTTTCATTTCGAGGTTGATACAAACAGCGCAACTTTCTCATCTATTTGCATTCAGTACTGTTTCTCTCTCTTCCCATTTGAAATGTGTGAGGAAATAAGAATTCTTAAAAAGTTTTATTCCAACTAAATAAATATCTGGAAGTTTAGTAAAATGTACAAATGAAGTCAAGAATGGGGATGCATTTATTCATTTATATTAAAAGCAGTTTTGATAATTACGTTACTTTTCATTGAAATTTTATATGAACACAAAATAATACTTTTCTAGTATTATAAGAAAGTGGGAGTCTAACCAAATTTTCCTAGAAAATATTAGAGTCTTTAGATAGCAGGGATTTTAGGGACCAAGTGTTTCGTTTTTTGTCCTTCTTCTTAATATCTACGGATTCGGTTTGAAAACTAAGATAATTCAAACGAAGGAGACTTCTTAATAAATGAAAGAATTTTCTAAAGGGAAAAGTTTACAGGGGGGGAGTATTTACAGGGAAATGGGAAATAGAATAAAACATGAAGATGTGAAAGAAACAGAAAGTTAGATAATTCCCTCTAGGAGGACGTCAGAAAAGAAAAGTACGTTATGCGACTGAAACATCTCGCCGCGCAGTTGGCGAGCCCAAATGCGCAAGCGCGTGAAGCGTCATCCTCGAGAGGCGGTCAATGGACCTCCGTCTGGACATTAGTTGTGTCGGCATTTCGCAAGCTCGATTGGTGGCGATGGTCTGGAATGTCTGAAAGGATCCTCCACTGGGATATGATCTAACCTTTTACAATTCTTGCTTTGAATCATGTCCTGCAATGGGACGAGAGAACCAGTTGATGGCTAAACAAAGTAGTTCCGTGGGATATCTTGCATGAATATATATTCCCCACTACGTGTAAGACAAATTCCTAAAAAAAGATACAAGGCATCTCTTTAAAAAATTTAAGAGAGAGAAAGAAAAAAAATAATAAAAAAAATGTTTAACTTTTTTTTTTTTTGCAAAATGTTTCTTTTATAAATCTACCAAAACAATGTAGTGCGAGAAGTGCTATTGAGCCATAATAGTTTAACAGCGAATTTTAATTAATGCGATTTGCATTTCCTTTCATTTTCTGCCCTGCTTCAATCCTTGTGCGTTTTCATCAAATTCAGTCAGTTAAAATGGTTATGATTTCAAGTATGAGTAATGACCTGGGAATCCAGTGCTACAGATTTTTGTCTACCGCCTCATTAATTGTCGGAATTAATATGCTAAAAACACTCTTCTCCATTACGGGGCAGGAATTGCACAGTGCCGAATATTTACAGAAGATTTACCTCATGATTTTCTAGAGGCGTTTGGCCTGTTGGTAAGTTCTCGGCTTCTTCTTCTTCGAGACTCAATTAATTCACTGAAAAATCGTCATATAAATGGATTTGGTGCATGTTAAACCTGTCGACCTAAACATCCTCTCATTGGTGTGGTGTGAAAGTTCGGAGAAGGGGTGCAAGCTTAAGTGTCGTCCTCGTCATACCGACAGCGGTTCAAATTAGTAGGTCCGTTCCAAAATAGCCATAGTGTTGCTTTCAAACGGGCGTTAATATATTCATACCAAACTACTAGAGGTGATTGTTGCTTTTAGCCATTTCAAATCCTTTAAAAGCCAAGCGCAAAATTTTTTTTTCTATTGTTGCGGATGCTCATCAATAAGTTGAAAAACGGCAGATAACTACTCCGAATCGCATGGGTGAAACTGAAGTTCTATGGGCCATCACTGGCCTCGGTACAATCCTCCCGTTCAAGGAATGTCCCGTCATTAGTAAGGTTCCAGTTAAACACACACCTTGCTCTTCTTAACAAGGTAGGGAGAGCCAGCCCCCATACTGGAAGCTTGTCTTTCCCATTTCTTAGATGGCACCCAGGGGTGAATGTGTTCAGTAAAATTTAATCTATCGGAGTTTTCTTCTTCATTATTGCTCATCCCGGTCGATTTCCAAGTGATCGGGATCAGACCATCCAGTAATAAGAGTTTTATTTCCCACTCTCGCATCAAGTGTTGTTCTTTGTGCGCCCGTTGAATGGCATTGACGGGCAATAGTTTCAAATTTGATCTACATAGTTGCTGACATTTTATAATTATCGAGCTCATTTTTACTCGAACGGATTTTTTTTTCGGCATTTTCGTTTTAAATTTAATAGAAATCTACGAATTTAATCTTGAGTGCTGGTGTCAAATTTATTCCGCTTCTGTCGCAACGTTTTTGAGTTATTGTTTTCACATTCATGATTCCAACATTATATTTTTCAAGTTCGGAAGTCTGAAAAGCGCAGATTCACAAAATCCTCAAATGGCTTCAACGCTTCTTCTGCACTTCGTAACGGGGGAGGGAAACCGTTTTGAGAGTATCGCAAATGGACGACGTTTCGGAGAGCGCTTCAATCCTCGGCTCACTTCAAGCAGCGAATAATTATCATTTTGAAACGGTTAGGGTATCATTGCCCTATTTATAGCTATAATGATCTGGAGCTTGCTACGTCTAATATAATAGAACTTCATTGAAAATTAAAAAAAAAATTATAGATCTTTTATATTTAAAAAAAAAAAAGAATTTCTTTCAGCTGAGATATTTTCCCTTTGTTTCTGCTCTGGATCGATTTCAGTCCCTTATGCAGCTTGTGAATTTTTGCAGTTTTTGTTTGCTCCTTTGTATTTTATTCAGTCATTAACTCTCTAACATCCAGGCCCTTTTCAAGAGGCACTCCCTTGCCTCTTGAACACCCAGACTTTCTCGGTGTGTCCTGCACCGCATGGACTCTTCCAAGCGGAGGGGCAGTCGCTCTCCTTGGTCCGAAGTAATAAATCTGTCACCGTTCTACTTTAAGCAATTGCTTTGCGGTTTTCCGACAACGAGGCGCCATTTCCCCCGGTCGAAGGGTTCTAATATATTGACACTTTGTAGTGTGAAGCGTTTCGTTCATCGACTTTTTGGGGTATATTTTTCATCCCCAAATCTTTTGATATTTATTTTACAATGTAATTTGGAAAATAGTTTTTAAAAAATTTATATTAGATTTCAAACCATTGAAATGAAAACTTCCATTAATATCAATTAAAAAAAAAACTTCTTTATTTTATTTTGTTTAATTTTCCTCGTTATACTTTGAAAATATTGATTCAATTTTTTTGACAAAATTAAATAATACGTCATATATTAGAATGTAATTACTTTTACTTTATAATAGTATATGATATGCATATTGTATATATGAATGCAATTAGGATACTTTTATTTGGAATACATGTCGATGCAATTCAGTAATAGACTAGATAATGTTTTAAATCTTTGTTTAATATTGAAATAAAAACATCCTTTGATTAAAAAAAAATGGTAAAACAGCGCCTTTTGACTTTTCGAAAATAATACGTTCTTTTAAGACACTCGGCTGAGAATTCTGTTATTTATTGCCTTCAGTATTCCCTTTTTTTAAATACTGAATTCACTAAAGGGCTTTTATAATATAAACTACTATCTTCATTGAATTTTTGAATATAAATATTATTTTGAATTTTTAATCGTAATGCAAAGAGATTTTTCTTTTACCTTTAATTAAATTTTTAAAGAAGTTTTCATATTATGTTTCCAAAAATTTATACATTCTTGTTTCTACTTAAATCACCGATGAAGAGTGTAAGATAAATTTACATTCCAAAAGTTTTTTTTTTTTTTTTCATTTTACAACTAATTCTTAATTATCTTTTAAAAAATTTAGTCAACTAAGAGACAATATTACGCAAAAAGTTATATAATCTCATCTATCAAAGTAATTCGATGTATGAGATAACATGTTTTTAAAACTTTATTTAATACTGACATTAAAAAATTGTTCAATAAAATCCGGGAAAAACATTACTCAGTGAAATATATTTCGCAAACACATTCTTTTAGTTTCCAGCCTGAGAATTTTACTTTAGTTCCTCATAAATATTACTTTTTTGGTATAAGCCATCATGCTAAATTTTTCAAGCTTAATTTTTGATCTTTCTATAGTATTGTTAAGATAAGATCTAATTACAATGAAATAGAATGAATTTTTGAACGAAAGCTCCATATTAAGTTTCTATAAAATTACGTATGAGTGAATCATGCGTAATTTTTTAGCAATCACTTTTCAATCATTGAAATAAAAGCTGGAACAAACATCTACAAAAAAATCCTTATTTTCCCTCTTATTAAACTGTTGGAAAGCTATTAAAACAACCATTTGTCAATAGTAGATAATATGTATAGATATATGTCAATAGTAATAATGCTGCTTAATTTATTGGTGCATCAAAATAATTCAGGAAATAGATGGGAAGATTTTAAAATTTCATTTTACAATGAAGTAAGAAAAAAAAAATGAAATTCGAGAGAGTGCTAGCCATCAAAACGGCTAAAACATTTTTTAGTTTACCATCATTTTCGCTTAACAGATCACTGTCACTTCATCAGTAACAGGTAAAGTTTTTTTAAAAATTTATTACTGAATTCAAGTTTACTTTCACTCATAATGAAGAAATTATAAGCTTTAAAATAAACAAAAATTACTCCGATAATGAAAAACGTCTCACAACATGTAAAATAAAGAGTAGAAATTTACAACTGAAGAAAAATTTGTAGAATGGCATTCGTACAAGGAACTGACCATTTACATAACTTATCTCACTATAAGCAGGAGGGGGAAACAACCCCCCCCCCCGATTTTTTGGGGGGGTATTTTAATGCTATTTGAAAGATATCGTTTGTACTCGTCATTTAAACTTCTGACTGCCTTTTGAGGATAGATTGAGAAGCTAGAAATATAAAACGATTGCCCTCTACAGTAACAAGAGTCGCTACCTACTTTGCGAGAAAACTACTATGTAAATAGGCCACAAAGTTAATGCAATAGTTTGTCTTTATATCTTTACAATAGTATTAATATTTAAAGCAAGCTTTCTGATTTTTATCCAAAAAAATACTTGTTGGAATCCTTATTATCATTTATCATTAGAACTTCCGTGGAAAACTTCTTTACAAATAGCCATAAAATCTTTCCAATTTTGAGATAACAACACGTGGAAATAAGACCTTAAAACGCAACACAACAATAATGCAACAAACAACCTATTTTGTGAATCCCTTCCCAACCCTACCGCCGTAAGGCACAGAGGAACCTTCTGTGAAAAAGCCGTGATCGTCAGACGGTAACGGCAACGTGGTGATGTTTCGGAGTTCCGCGATGTGACAAAGTGGTCGCGAGCCCCTCCGCATCAGAATTTGGAATGGATACATCAATTTGTTAGTTTAGGGAAAAGTTAAAATTAATGGAACTAGTTTGGACGAGTGCAATGAAGCTCTAACGTCATTAAGATTGGTAATTAATTAGATAATAAATAAAATAAAATAATTTTTTTTCCTGATAATAGTTTTGTTAATTAAAAATAATAGGTTTATATTATTTATGGGGCTATTGAGAATTTTAATGGAATTACGTTGCACGTGCCTTTTCTATTGGGATTTAATTAGATGACTATTTTGCTTAATTGGACTTAAAAAACATAAATTCCAGAATTTTAACGCGTGTAGCACATCGTAGCTATCTAAGGTCTAAACAGGTATAATTTTGAAATTTTAAACCCAGATTGGTAACAGAGTTAGTTTATTCTCAGCTTTTTAACGGCTGGGAAGTTGATATAACAATTTTCAATCGCTGCTCTTGGTCTCTTTCGAGAGCTGGGCAATGCAGGATCGTATGCAGGCAGCTGGAGTAACTCGTTACGAATCTGGGGTAGTTTGTCAAAGAAACGTTTTGACGTATTTTTAATAAATTCCGAAACAGGTTCGATTTGGAGGTCGTCATGAATAATTTTACCTCTGACGTACCAAGGTGCGTTCACTATTCGCCTCAGGTGTTTATTTTGAAAAACTTGCAACTTCTTAATGTTAGTGGCTGATGTGCCCCCCCCCCAGATTTGGGAACCGTACATTATGGTTGGTCTTATGATGGCTTTGTAGAGCAGAAGCTTGAGCCTAATCGATAGCTGACTCCTAGGAGCGAAAAAGCTGGCGAGATTTTTGCTCGCTATAATTCCTTTTGTGAGGGCTGCTTTAACATGACTGTTAAAGCTTAATTTTGCGTCTAGTAACAACCCTAAGTACATATATTCATTTACAAAGGGGACGGACTGGCCAAAAATTTGGATAGGTACTAACTCGGGCATTTTCACTTTTCTAGAAAAGAGGAGGCACGCGCATTTAGTTGGGTTGACTTTTATCTTCCAGCCTTCGAGCCAGCACTGTAAAACGGTCATGTACTGTTGAATGTTGTGAATGACTGTCTGTGGATTCCTATGCTGTGTAAGAATGGCGGTATCGTCTGCGAAAATCGCTAAGTGACAATTGCTAGCTCTTGGTAGATCGTTAACCTAAATATTAAAAAGAGCTGGGGAGAGGAAGCTTCCCTGTGCACAACTGCTCAGGATTGGTCTGGGTGAAGACATTATATTATTTACTCCTACCCTAAAGTTACGTGAAGTTAGGTACGAGCGTAAAATTTTGACAAATTGCGCCGAAAATTCAAGTCGCATGATCTTGAATAGCAAGCCATCGTGCCAAATTTTATCGAAGGCTTTGGCTACGTCCAGAAAAAGTGCACCTGTGGTTGTAGACTTTTGAAAGCCGTCATGAATCAACTCTGTAACACGAACTAGTTGGTGATTCGTCGACAAATTTTTCCGAAATCCAAATTGTTCTGATATTAAGATATTTTTGTCGCTGAGAAATTGATTCAGGCGTTTCAAGAGCACAGATTCGTACACTTTACTCAAGCTACTGAGTAGCGAGATGGGACGGAAATTTTGAGGTAAAGACAAATCAGTTTTCGGTTTTGGAATAGGGACAACCACAGCTGTTTTCCAACTATCGGGGAAAAAACAAAGTTCCATCATCCTATTTATTAAATAGGTTAAATATAAAATAAATTTAGGGGTCAAGTTCTTTAACATGCGATTTGTAATTAAATCCAATCCTGGCGATTTGTTGGGCTTCAGGTTCTTGATAAACATCAAGATTTCCGTCGGCGCAACCGGCTCAAGGTCGTTTACATGTGGTGCTGTCAGATAACTCCCCAGATGATCGCTGACGTAATCGTTTAACGGGACGTTCTTCGTCCATAGGTCAGCGTGTGGCTCAAACTGGTTCTGAAGGCTATCTGACGACAGGAGATAGCTTCAATCAGAAGCTATCTCCTGTCGTGGTGGATAATTGATGGAAATTAGACATGGCTCTTGTTGATTGCCAGGGACTTGCAGAACACATGGTGAAGCTTCACCTCAGAGAACAGAGGGAGCGACTGAAGTCGCCGGTAAGGAGCAGAAGGTCTGGGCCCCTCGAGAGGGGTGGAGGAGAAGAGGTAAAGTGTCGGAGCCAATCAGAGAGAAGTAGTCGTGGATGAAGACTTGGTCAGTTTTTGCTTCAGATCTGTCGGCAAAGTTGGGATTTGACTTTGATCGTTGTTAGCCAATCAGGAATGCGGGAAATGGGGTAAAGTTGAGTCTGGAAAGTTAAGCTATTAGAGCGTTGATCAGAATCAATTTTCTTTTTTCTTTATCTGTAGTTTTACGGAGATTTCTTGCTGCTTTGATTAATTCGGGGAATTCATTCAGTAGCGCTTTCAGTTCTCTCAGGGCTTCAATAATTTCTTTAAATTCATTAAGTTCGATTTTTTCAGTAGTCTCGGGAGGAGTAGGCATTTTTGGGTGGTGGGTTTGGGTTTGGTTATTTTCTTGACTATTGCTGGGGATAGGATTTCTTGAGTTTTCTTTTAATGCTTCCGCAAAGGATTTTTTCTGTGTTGATGGTCTTCTAGTGTCAGGATAATTTTTGCACCCTTTCCAAGAGGCCAGATGGCCGGTTTCCTTGCAGTTTATGCATACAGGGTCAGGAATAGTTTCTTTAATTGGGCACTGTTGAGTAGGATGGTTTTCGTTGCATTTTATACAGCGCGGCCGGCAATTGCAGTTCCGCGCGCTGTGGTAAAAGCCTGCGCAATTATAGCACATAGTGGCTTTAGCTGGACGTCTATATGTTTCAATTTTAATTCTCATATAGGCTATGGATTTGACGTTGAAAATATTTTGTTAATTTTTAGTCTTTTTAATTTTGATAAGGAAAATAGGATGTAGAGTTTTGGTTCTGAAATTTTTGAGCTGAGATATTCTGATGATATTAAATTCTTTTTCTTCGAGTTCTTTCTTGATTTCCTCCTTCTCAAAATTTCCAGGGAGTCCTTTAATTATTATTTTTAATGGTCTTTCAGCCGGGTTTTCGGAGAGTATAAATTCTTTTTCCTGGGATTTAAGTATTTCCAGAATTCCGGATCTGTCTTCTTCATTTTTCGGTGAGATTTGAATGAAACCTCTTACATAGGCGTTTTCGGTCTCAGGGAACTTTCTGCAAATTTCTTGTAGTGTCAGATTATAATCTGCAGTCATCTTTAGATTGATGGGGGGGATGATTTTTGTTTCATTTGTAGTTACTTCTCCAAGGGCCTGGAATTTATTTTGCACTGTTATTTCTAGGTTGTCTATGGAGTTTTTTCTTTTGGCGGTGTGTCTTTTATCCACTATTTGGAAGGGCTCAGTCTCCATCACTTCATCTTGTCGGGTAGGGGTTGTATGAAGATTTCAGTTTGGTAGTTTGCAGGGGCTGAGAAATCTGAGTTGTTCTTCCATCCTAATGATTTGGTTGCTTATTTCATTATATTTGTTAAGATCTTCAAGATATTGGGTTGTGTGTTCTAGCTTGCCGTCCCTCATCTGAGTCAGTGTTTCTTCGAAAGATATTAGCATCTCTTTCTTTTGGAATATCATTTTTTCTTGTTCAATTAAAAAATGGCATATGTTTTGAATTCCGTTATGTTTGGAACAATCTTTCTTCAAGCAAGGTTTTCCTTCCCTAATTAACTTCTCTAGTTTTTGGATCTCCCTTTCTAATTCTTTAGATTTCATCCCAATATCCTGGGCTGTTTTAAGTTGTGGGTATAAGAAGCAGGCCATTGACGGACAATTTACGTTACTAAGTTGTCTACGGTAATCATCCAACTTAAAGGACAGATCAGTCAGGTAAATGCAGTGTTCATAGATTTCATTTTCAAATTCTCTAGCATAGCCCCCCTGAAGGCTATCTGCCAAGACTTCCGCCTTTTCAATGGGAGCGAGGGCAAGTTCCCCCGTTTTCCCTCGCAAGGGGGGGGGATGGGAGTGAATGGTTTTCGGAGATAAGAAGACCGGCGCCACAATGCCTGTGTATCTTCATTGAGTTCTTGTAATCTATCAACTTGCCTCTCACATTTAGTCACACATTAGCCATTCTCGTTTGAGGGAGCAAGCTGGAAGGTTCGACCTATTCAGCTCTGAGCACGCACTTCACCCTGAGCAAACAAACAGCATCAACCGAATCCAGGCCCGACTCGTCCTTTTTAGGACCAGATGCGGAAGGGTCCCCGGAGATGGATTCGAACAAGCGGATATGTTTAGAAGTAGAGGAAGGGATGAACATCGAAACTCACGACACACATCCTACAACACCTATTCCTGACAACTACACCTGCCCAACATGCACCCAAAGACAATTCTTAGACAAAAAAGTCAACGTTAAACAATTTATGATCAGCGGACTACAACAATCTCTACTGCCCATCAGGAACAACTTTGGGGTTGAGCACAGTGAATACACCCGTGCCAAGCAGCTTCTGGACGATGTGATTAAAGAACAGGAGACAGCCAAGGGTGAGTTATACAATCTTAAATCTTGTGAGGACTCCCACTGTAAAACCAAAAACAGTAACTTTCCCCCTCTCCCCCAAACGGCAGGAAACAATAATATTTGGAAAGTAGTATCTCCCAGTAAAAGAAAGACCCCAAAAAACAAGGAAATAACAATTGAAAATAGCATTCCAATTCAGAACAAATTTCAAAACTTAAAAATTGATGAAGTAGTAGAAAATCCAGGCACTGAGCATATAAACCGCGTTCCACCCATAATGCTAAAATTTTCAGATAATTATGGGAAAATTCTTAGTAAAATTAACGAAGCATGTGGAGAAACCACAAATAAATTCAACAATGGTTTCATAAAAATTTACGCTAGCTCTCCCAACCAACACATGAACATTCAGAAATTCTGCGAAATCAACGGCCACGAGCATTACATCATCACTCCAAAGAGCCAACGCCCATTAAAGGTCGTTATTAAAGGTCTCCCCCACGAATTTCCAGTACAACGTATTTTAGAATCATTACATGAGTTAGGATACCCCGCAAACAGAGTAGTGCAAATGACGCAATCAAGAACAAGACGTCCACTACCCTTTTTCATGGTAGACCTAAACAAAACTAAGGAGGCAGAAAAAATTTTTGAATTAAAACACATCGAATATCTCAACGTGAGCGTCGAACATTATAGAGGACGCAACATGATAACTCAATGCTACAGATGCAACCTATTTAACCATACTTCTAACAACTGCCATCTAGCCCCCAGATGTCTAAAATGCAATGGCAAACATCAAACCAATGAATGCAGCCAAAAAGAAAGAGTCGAAATTCCAACCTGCATAAATTGCGGTAAACAGGGGCATATAGCTTCATATCGCGGATGTGAAAAATTCCCCAAGATCTCAACACAGACAACTAACCGCGCTAATTACTTCCAACGAAACCAAGCCTTAATTAGGGAAAACACTACTTTCGCCAGCATGTTTAAACCACCCAGTAACCGAGAGATGGCTCCACATGAGCATGGGCCAAGTAAACAAAACCATGTGACCACCGACTCGGGAGCTAGCAGCCACGCGGACCTGGTAGAGACACTCAAAATTCTAAAGGAAGCATTAGATGAATTCCCTGACATAGTTGAACAAGTTAGGAAAATCAAATTAGCCAAAACTAAAGAAGAAAGGAAACTTATACTCACTAACTTACTTATCTCCATGCCGCTCAATAATATCTAAAATTCACTACTAATAGCTTGCGCATTGTTTACTGGCACGCAAATGGCATTAATAACAGAATCACTGATTTCCGTAACTTCGTAAATAAGTATAACCCCGATGTTATCTTACTTCAGGAAACCCACCTTAGACCACATAGGAAAATCTTTCTGGCAAATTACTTCTCATATTATAGCTAAAGACCAAACCAAGCACGCGGTGGAACAGCGATATTAATTAAAAACGGCTTACCTCACAGTGAGGTCCCCCCACCTTTACTACATTACGTAGAAGCTAGTGTGGTACAGCTCAATATCAAAAAAGATGAACCCATCACCCTAATCTCTATTTATATTCCCCCTAGCACCGACCAATCTAACTTTATTTTTGACATCGAAAACTTAATGCAAACAGGCCCCAACCAAATATTCTGTGGAGATTATAATGCTCACCATACTAGCTGGGGAAGTAAAATTAACAATACTAGAGGTAATACATTAAAATCATTCGCCCTACAGGCCGGATTAGAGATAATAGCCCCATCAACCCCAACCAGATTTGGACATGACTCAGCCAACACCTTAGATTTAACTTTAATAAAAGATTTTCACTATCCCTATGAAATCCAATCTATCCCTGAACTAAGTTCGGATCATAACCCAGTACTGATCACCTTCTATCTCAAATACACACTGCCAAAAAATCCAAGTACGCATCGAACTAAATGGGATAACTTCCAGCATATCCTGAGCCAATCAGAGACCCCGATTCCAAACAAAATCAGCGATACAGGAGAAATTGACAATATGGTAGCCCTGTTCGAAAATGAAATTTTAAATGCAAAAAATCAAGCAACCATACCCATAATTCACAAGCAAAAATATATTGACCCTCAGCTTAGGACCCTAATAAGGGATAAAAATTTCGCCAGAAAGAGCTTCCAACAAACTAGAGATCCAGTCTTCAAGAGATTTATGAACCGCCTGAATAAAGATATACAAAACTTAGGGAATAAAATTGAAAACGAAGAAATTGTTAGTAAAATTGTTAATGCGAATACAGAAGACGGGTCCTTCTGGAAACTTATTAAAAATCATAAAAGTAAAAAACAAAAAATTCCGCCCCTTAATGGCCCTGCTAGTATCGCAACCACGGACCTAGAAAAAGCAAACTGCTTGGCGAACAGCCTTGAGAAACAATTTAGTCTTAATAATTTAAATGACACAACAACAGAAACGTTAGTAAATAACACAGTCAAGGCCTTCTAAGATGATCTACCAAAAAACTTCTCTAATTTTGAACCACCAACAGAAGATGAAATTAAAAATTGCATCAAAAAATTAAATGTAAAAAAGGCACCAGGAATTGACGAAATAAACAATAAAATTCTTAAAATGCTGCCTAATAACTTCATTAACTTCTTAAAAAATATTATCAATGGAATGCTTGAAATAGGCTATTTCCCCTCGGCGTGGAAAACTGCAGTCGTAGTTTCAATTCTAAAACCGGGCAAAGATCCCACCAAGCAGCTACAGACCCATCTCATTACTTCCATCCATAAGCAAAATTGCAGAGCAAGTTATTTTAGACAGGCTAAATTCCCACCTTGAAAATAATAATATTCTAATAGATGAACAATTTGGATTCAGGAGAAACCTCTCTACCTCTCACCAATTGTTAAGAGCGGTAGAATACATCAGTGACGGTTTTGAAAATAATCAAAAAACGGCTGCAGTTTTCTTAGACATCCAAAAGGCCTTTGATAGAGTTTGGCTGAAAGGCCTTATTTACAAACTAATTCACTACAATACCCCCCACACCTAGTCAAAATTATTACATCATATCTCAGCGACAGATCCTTTAAAATCAGAATTAACCAGGTACTCTTTGATACTAAACTCATAAGCGCTGGAGTTCCACAAGGATCGAAGCTGGGACCGGTCTTATTTTCTATTTTTATTAATGACATCCCCAAACAATTTAACGCAATGATGTGTCTTTATGCTGACGATACAGCGATACTAGCAAGAAATAAAAATACCAACTATATTACAATAGCTCTAAATCGCCATATTAAAGCTCTTGATGACTGGTTCGTTAAATGGAAAATCGAAATCAACGCGACCAAAACCGAAGCAATGTACTTTACTAAAGCTAACTGCCATCCTAACTTTGCCCCCCTTAAGATTAAAAATCAGGAAATCCCGTGGTCTAAGGAATGCAAATATTTAGGTGTTATATTAGACAGGAAATTAACTTGGAAACCCTACTTTATTTATACGGCTACTAAGTTTCGAGACCTAATACGTAAATTCTTTCCCTTAATCTCTCGAGACTCAAAATTGACCAGGCAAAATAAAATACTCATTTACACCGCCTATTTGCGTCCAGTACTAACATATGCCTGTCCTGTGTGGGGATATGCTGCCAAATGTAATCTTAAACTTCTCGAAATAGAACAAAATAAATTTTTTCGCAGAATATGCCATATGAAATGGTACATGAAAAATACCAAAATGTACCAGGCACTTGACTACCTCCCACTCAAAAAATTCATTCAAAAATTAGCCACCAAATTCTTTGACAAACTAGATAAAAATGATTATAAACCACTCAAAAATATCCCAATCTACACTCCTAACTCTAAAAATAAAAGACCGCGCAATATCCTCATAAATTAAAATTTTTCACTGTCAGATTCAAAAACTAAGCATTTCAGATTACCTTCTTAATTACCCAACATCAATTTTTAGCAAAAAATGAAATATTTTCTCTTATTTTCATCTACTTAAAAAACTAAAAGCACTCAATCTGCCCAAGCAGCATACCCCCGCACCCTCACCCTTCAAATAGCCAATCAGAATGAGTCCTCACACTCGCCACCTCTCTCACCCACCCAGGCTGTCTCACATCTCAAGATGCAAGCGCAGAGGACCACGCAGAATACAGAGAGCCATGTCCGTGCAACCTGCCATTACTGGGGTTAAGGTCCTGCCGGAGCTAGGTACTCCGTCAACCCTACCATCTATAATCTATCAACTTGCCTCTGCTCAAAGTGACCTACTTTTAACCCTTTTATCTCAAGCTGGAGCCGGCGCTGATTGCGTCTAGCCTGTGGATCTCTAGATCGCTGCCAAATTCGGCGCCAGTAATTTCGCAGTTTAATTTTGGATTGGATTTCTAAAGGAAGCTTTTCTGGAGGTTTCTTAAATTTTGGTTTTGAGGATTCTGCGAGTACCTCGGTTAAAATTTTGCCTAAACAACCAACTGCAAATTCTGCGTCATCATTGCTATTAATTTTGAAAGGGGGAAGGGGTTTTGAATTTAAAATATGCCGAAAGTTCTCCCAGTTGGGGGAGAATTGTGCTGGTGAATTTAGAGAAAATTTTCCGGTATTAAAAGTCAAAACTACCGGAAGGTGATGTGAATCTAGTAAATTTAGGACTCTAATTTCAGAGTTGAAAGGAATTCGCTTTAATATTGCGATGTCTAGAACGGAGTCATGACCTCTAGCAAGATTAATGAAGGTTGGAGAGTGGGGCGCCAAAACATTGACTCCGTCTACTTTGGATAAATAATTAAATAAAGTTACACCTCTCGTTGACGAGATATGGTTATTCCAAGCGATATGCCCTGCGTTCATATCGCCCGCAATGATGACGTTTTGGCCTAAATTTAAAAGTTTTTTAACATCCTCCAGAAGGTATTTATGCGGACCCCCAGACCTCGCATAAGCTGACACAATTTTGATGGGTGGGTTACTTCCTAACTTAACCTCAATAATTGTCGCGGCCATCCTCTCTAAAACGGGGGTGGGGATGACGTGAGGATCAATTATTGATTTAACATAAATACAGGTGCCTCCGAAATTGCGCCCAGATCTATTAATTTCACTTACGGGTCTATCATTTCTGTAGACCCGATAATTTGCGATTAGGGGTGTGTACTCCAGAGAGAGCATGGTCTCTTGGACTAAAAACACGTCTAGATTCTGCTCTAAGACAAAGTCACGTACTTCAGCTATCCTGTTACGCAAGCTATTCGCGTTCCAGGTGCAAACTTTAAGATTACGCAAGTTTATTGCCGAGAAGAGAGCGAAAGTTAAAGTGCGGGGCCGCCGCTGCTAAGGCTGACATATTTCTCGAAAAGGAAATATGCCATGTCAGCTCCGTGTGATGCTGCGCGATCGTCAGAGGTAACACGAACCTCTTGAAGCGCTTAACACAGTAGCCGGTTTTAAAAACCATCTCCCCTAAAACGCTAGCCATAAGAGTGCCATATACAGAGAAAGAAACCCGACTTATGAGTCCATTTATAGAGGCGCCTAGCCCCGCCAGGGGCTTATCCTCTGCCTTGGTTGAAGTTGACAGTAGCTCTGCTGGTGAAGGACTGCCTTGGACTGCCAGGATACTTGGGGTACCCGCAAGGGGTGGGAGAGGTGAGGGAGTGAGAGGAAGGAATGCTATTGGCTGCTGGCTAATACTATAAAAGGCTTGCAAAGAAAAGTTGAACTTCATTTTAAGAATTTGCGTTTTTGCAGATTGAGTTAAATAAGATTAAGAACTTGGTAGTAGGGTCATTATGATTTTTCATTTCTTTGGTTGCTTGAATGAGGTTGGGGAACAGTTGGAATAAATTTTTAATTTCATTAATCGCGTCTATCATGTCTTTTAAATCGTCGGTAGTGGGAATATTTTCCAGTGCAGCATCTTTCCTTGGGGTGAGATTTTGTTGTGGGAGATTATTTCTCAGCGAGCTAGCGTAGGAAAAATTGGGTTTACGCATGTTGGAGTTGAAAAAGTTGGTTCTATTTTGCAGAGGGGTGTTTAATTTCGGAAACTTGGGGCATCCTCTGTAAGCGGCTGTGTGCCCAATTTGATCGCAGTTTATGCATTTTGGTGTTAGAACTACCTCTTTGATGCTGCAATTTCTCGTTTGGTGTGAGTCTCCACATTTCAAGCATCTCGGTTGCATATTGCAGTTTGAGGCAGTATGTCCGAAGTGGTTGCAATTGAAACATTGCGAAACTGAATTACGTCCCCTATAGCTTTCGATGTTAACTCTTAGATGACCTATCACTTTTAAGTTATAAATTTCGTCAACAATTTCGTTTTTACGAAGCTCAATTAGGTAAAGTGGAAGAGGTTTTCTAGTTTTGTATTGGGTCATTCTTGAAATTTTATCAATAGAGAAGCCGAGTTCAGTTAGTTCATTATTAATTTCTTCTATCTCGATATCTATGGGCAGGCCCCTAATGACTATCTTAACTGGCCTTGTTGTTTTGGGGGGGATTATGTAGAACTCTAATTTACTTTCCTCACAAAATTCTCTAATTGCCCTGTGATTTTCTACACTATCCGGGAAGATTTTGATGAATCCGTTAGTAAGTTTGCATTCTTTGACTCCGAATTTTTCTTTGATATTTTTAAGAATTTCGTTATAATTTTTAAGGTATTTCAGCATGATGGGGGGGATCTTAGGAATTTTTGCTTGTTCGTTAGATATTATTGGGTTAGCCTCAGGTGGGTCTAGCTGAATTTCATCAAGTGCGTTAAATTTATTACTGAGTTTAATCTCTTTAGGGGCTTGAGTTGCAGTCGAAGGAGTTGCGGTTTTTCTCCTTGGGGAGATTTTAAATTCCTCATCGCGTTTTTTGGTTTCGCAGCCAATAGTAGATAGATTGTCCAACTCACCTCTCAGGTATACAAGTCTCTTTTCTGCTTTGATAACTTCAGCTTCGCCATATTCTCCTGTATCATGGTCCCCCATCGCTCGGAAAAGTGGTCCGGCATATCTAAGAGACTCAAGTTGCTTCTCAATGAAGGCGATTTCTTGCGGTATTTGTGTTGTTCTGGAACAAGTTTTACAAGTGCATTTATGTGAATCATCAGGATTATCAGTGCGCGGCCGCTTCGTTACGTTACCCGCAGCAACAGAGCCCTCCGGTTTCTGATCCTGAAAAGGACGGGTCGGGAATAAAGCTGCTCTAGCCATTTGCTCCATGAGACCTGAACTACCGTCCTCCTCCATAGCTGAGGACGGAATGAAAATGAAAGAAACCCGATGTCGACAAAAGCGTCTCCTATCGGTGGGGGGGATAGGGCAGTGACTAAACTAACGAAAGAAGAAGCTTAAAAGGTTTGATTGACAAGTCGAATAACACCCAACAAGAAAAGATTCCCGGTCCCCAGGAGATACTACTGTTTGGGAGAGTTGCATTCAGAAGGTCATTTGACTCACCAAACTACCCCCAATAAAACAATAAAATTCCCGTACTCATTGTAGGGGTCTTGAGACAACACGAGAGAGGGGTCGTAAACCCTCCAAAACTTGTTTGGAAAAGTTACTCTTTGAACTAGATATTTTAGATTTTCTCTGCTTGCAATATAAAATCGTACGGAGGGCAGCGGGAATGTTAGACAGAATCTTAGAGCATAATATTCATCACTGATTAATTTTTGAAACACTTCGATTTCGGAGCATTTAATTGCTTTTCATAATTCTGTTAATATTAGAGAATCCTATTATTAAGAAAGAGTAATTGAATAATTTAATATTATTAGAATTTTATAAGACAAGACTTTATTTTTAATAATAATTACGTTTATTAATTTTTCAATCCAGGAGGATGGGCAAAATCTACGTGTCTACGAAAATGTAAGACTTCGGACTCATCTCCAAAGAATGGGTTCAATTCTTTATCTCAATAGTTTTAGTACTGACAGCGAATTTTAATAAAATGTTCCTTTTTTTAAAAAATTATAAATGCATTATTTTCTTTAAAAATATTAAATACGCTTAAATGAGAAAGGAAACGGATAAAATTTAGTTGAATGGTTAAACTTTTGCAACATTGCCTAGTGATACTGTGTAGCTGGGATGTTCCTAATTTCTACCTGATTTTCTCAAAAAGGAGAATATCCTAAATATTAATTAAATGGCTCCTTTGTACCATATTAAAAAGAAAAGATAAATATAGTGTTTTGGAAAAATGTTCCTCAGCCTTTCTAAACATGGAAAATAACCAACTTAATTTAATGTACATAAATTGGAAGGGAAAATAATGAATTAAATTGTAAAATGCACTTATTAGATTGAATGTCTCTTGGTTTTGGAAATATTTAAACCATTAATTGTGTGATTATTTTAAAATTTATTTTGTTTTAATTATTTATTGGATTTTTAAAGTACAACCATTCATCTGCTTAGCCAAGATTCTATTTTTTTGTATTAGAGTCTGGAATATTTCAAACTGAAAATTCGTCTAAGATTTGTAATATTTTTTATTTACAAATAAAAAAATAATATGGAAATAATAAATAGGAGTTAGAAATTTTTTTAAAAAAATGAATCTACTTTCTAAAGAATTTGTTTCAATATAATTTGGTTAATATGGTCACAAATATTTAATACAAAAAAGAGTAAATTGACTGCAAAACTTTCTCTCTCTGACATTCATCATGAGTCAAAACTGTTCCGCATTTCTGAAAGCTTATCAGCAATTTTGTTTATTTGTATGCAACTAAAGTTTTTTAAAAAGTTGTGCGAGATTCAATTAAATAATTTGGTTGGAGTATTGCTTCATACGAAATAGAAATTATGATTACTCCTATGTCACCAGGAATTAATAAACAAATAGTTGTAAATTATATTGTTATATAAATGCTTACACAATAAAAAGTATTATTTTTTTGTCATATAAGAAAACGTTTTCATAAAAGCAGTGACCAACTTAGTTTTAGTTAATTTTTATAATTCAGATTTATGGTTGCTAAAATTACTTGTTCTTGATTGCTTACTCACACGAGTATATTTAACTTCAAATTCTATGAGACATTTAACATTTACTACTTTTCTATAAACCGTATACCATTCCACATTTTGTCAATGCATCTCTTTTAATTTTCAATATTCTCAACTAAAATAGGAACTTGAAAAACGAAAGTGTTTAAACTTCAACTAATACAAAAACTTTCACATTCAGTATTATTTATACGCTGTACAGATAATATTCTAATCTAATAATAATTGATTTTACTAATATTGAGCCTTATACCTCCAATGATTTATTACATTAAAGAATAACAAGATTTTAAAAATTTATAAAATTTACGACTCTATAACTTCCGAAACTATAACGTCACAAAATAGATTTTTGCATCACGATAAAGATTTAAAAAACCCTACCTTTTTATTGCTACCAAAGTTTTCTTGAGACATCAATATTTTAAAGGAAAAAAAAAAATGTAATTCCCAATCAACTAAATCATTCAATAAACCTGAATAATTTATGAAATTTGAATATCGTTCTTCTGTAAAAGCTGATGATTTTAGACCACTTCATAAGCGGTCTCAAAAAAAGATACGCTACCAGGATTTCTCGAAAGTGATTGACCTATGATTATGAAAATACTGTTTGTTCAAATATTGATATGTAAAAAGTAACAGATTTGATAGCAGAAGACAGAAAGTTTATTTATTTAAAACTCGAAGTATGAAGAGTATTTTTCAGAATATGATTCCTTAGGACAAAAGGACTGTGTAAAATCTAAACTTCATAATTTTTTAAAAGAACAATTATTGACTGAAGTCATATAAAATATTTATATTTGCATCATTTAAATGTTTTGAAAGTAAAATTAAAAATTGAATTTTACGATGAATCAGTGAAATTTCGGTTGAATAATTCTTTAAGATGTTATGAAAATTACAAAAGATTTAAATGAAATCTGCTATGCATATTTCAATGTATCGTGTCAGAACATAATTTCTTGAACGGCCAAGCGCCACGTGCTCGTGCAATTTAAATTATATTTTTATTCATTTTAATGGTTTCATTGAATGAGTTCCCTTAGTATTGCAAACGATCCAAAAAAAACTTTTTCTCGCTTTTATTGTTTTAAAAAATATCACATTTCCTATTCATTACATTTCATATAATCACGTGCTCAAAATAACGTTATTCTAGGTTTTATTGGCTGTAGTCATTAATTTATTTTTTAAATTAGAGCTAATTTATTTTTTAAATGGCAACGCATTATTCAAAGCTGATTTTTCGAGATGCTCGTGTGGATAATGAAATTTAAAATGTTTATTTTTCACCTACGGATTTTTGTTGACACCAGAAAACCTCATTCCCAAAATATGTTCTGACATGATAATAATTATTCTGCAATGTACATACAATTTCAATACTTAACGACTCTGCTTTCAATTTTCATATTTAAAAAAAAAGAAAGATGAACTTGATTTCAAGAAAAAACGTTTATATTAATTACAATTTAACATCTCCACTCTAATTTATCGTGTAAATTTTATGCACTCTGACAGAAAATTAGTATGAGATAAGTAATATAATGAACAGAACTGTTTAAGGCCTACATAATAATATGAATAATTATATAGCTATCAAAAACTGAAGATTTGATAGCTAAATATTTTTCAAAAAAGGCTATTTAGAAACCAAGTTATATAAAATATGTAAAGCTTTAGATATCTTTTCTACTATTGAACCAGCTGATCGTCAAAGGCGACTTTTTAATAAAGATATTGCTTAGTGAACTATTGTAATATATATACACATATATACATTTTTTTTATCCTTTTACGACTATTGATATCAACGATTTTGAAGAAAACTCATTCAGAAACTTGAGAATATTCAGAGGCGGATTTCCAAACAGGCGCATGAGGCGCGCGCCTCGGGCCTCATAAATTAAGAGCCTCAAAATTTAGTTCTAAAATAATAATAATGTAAATTTTGAAAAAGAAGATATTTTTTTAATAAAACCTTTTATTTTACACTCTATTGTTACCACTCTCGGTTCATCTATCTCAATCAAACCAAACCAAACCTTGAAAAACCAAACTATTCTGAGAATGAGAGAGTAGAAAATCAACCAGGAGGGGGGAGACATTTTACATCTTTTATCTTGTACGAAACTGGAGATAGATATCATCTTACACCCTCTTGCACACTCGGACCCTATGATGTACAGGAATGACTCCCAAGGTAATGAACGTGTTTATATAACAGGATATAGGAAGCATTTTAGTTAGAGACCTTGACTAGAAAATCTTTACTCAAGGAGGTTAGTTTCTCCAAAACATCCTGTTAGACATTTAGTGTTTCACATTTGAAAAATATTGACTTTGATTTGTGTTGTGGAAAGGAATTCATTTCTGTGTTTGACCTTTGACCAATGTGAAGACTGTTAAGCATATAATCTTTTAATACATTGTCGTTTCTATTTTCGTGCTTTCGAAAATATTGTAATTGTGGCTTTATATTTTTTTGGCACATTTGAAGGTTAAAAACAGGGCTGATTTACAATACGAATCGTTAGGCATTGGCACTACTCAAAAAGATAAAATAAACTGGTTACTTTCTCCTCTTAACTGAAAGGGGAAATTTTTCAACTCGGAAAAATCGTCAAAAGTCCAGATAATATTTTGTATACGACTAATTTTTTTAACGTTTTAGCCATGTTACAGAAAAGAAATTTTCAATAGGGAGCTTCAAAACACAGAAGGAAAAAAAGAATATGCAAAACGACAGAAAAATTTACTCACTAAATGTATCATAACGTTTGAAAAACGAGCTAAAATGGAAAATGAGACAGAAAGAGCAGTTGAGCAACTTGATACAGCATGTGTACCTAAAAGAATCTATGAGCAAATTGAAATTAAATATTTACAAAAAAAAAAAAAACGTTGTGTAAGCTGAAGTAGAATATGAATTCTAACAAATTAATGAGCGAGTTGAACAAGAATGCCTATTTGAAAAGATAAATGAGCGTACTGAAGCAAAAATGTGCACAAGAAAAAATCACTGAACCAGCTGTTGAAAATGAATTTGAAGAAATTGACGAAAGAAATGGAATTGAATACAAACCTAAAAAGACAGATGAACAAATTAAAACAGAATAAGCACAAGAAAAAGCTGAAGTGAGTGAACCGAAGCAAAATGCAAATTCAAAGAAATTATTGAACGATTTGAGAATGGAACAGAAGAATCAACAACTTGTAATTTTAAACAACAAAATAAAATATCAGCTGATCCTGATAACGTTTTAAAACAAAATCAAAATATTTTTATTCCCAAAAGAGAAAAACACCTCCATTTTATAATAATTTAGTGTATAAGGAAATTTTTGGCATCTCTGAAAAATATTGCTCAACTATGTTACAAAATAGCACCTATTTTTTTAAGAACAGCCTTAACACTCCCTGAACTTCATCATCCTTTTAAATACTGCCAAGTAGAATGAAAAAATTGATTTTAATTTTCAATTTTTTGTACCTTGGTCCCTTCCCCCGCTCTGATTTTTAACACAAAAAAAACAGATACAGAGCTTAACATATTGAAAAATAAGCATAAAGAGTGCTTACTATAAATATAATTGGAGGGGAGGGGGTCTCAAATTGAATTGCGCCTCGGGCCTCTGAAACTCCAAATCCGCCACTGAGAATATTCAAGTATTCATTAATAATAAAAATATATAAAAATGTTCTTGTATCTTACTTTCTTTAAATGAATTATTACCGCTAATTGTTTTTTCTGATAAAAGCAATCTTATTTTTCAATTGATAATAAAATTAATCATTATTTATTGCAAGATATATGAATAAGATATATGTATGTACAAAATATCATAAACACAAGATCAAATAAATAAAATTTTTACAAAAAAAAAAGAATGCAGACAAAATAGCATTGATTTATGAATTGTATATAAAGTACAGTTATAAAAATATCCAGAGGGGGGGGGAAGCTACGAAAGCATAGTGCTTTCTCCTTTTTTTCCCATTCATTTTTTTTCTTTTGTTCCTGTATAATCGCAAAAGGATCCGAATTTTCATTCATTCGAGATATCAGAGATCAACGAATTTTGGCAATAAACAGTCAAATTAAAAGAATCTTAATTTTTTTTTTCATTATCAAAATTTTGGATTTATGAATAATTTTTTCTGTTTTCTGCCGTCCGTAGTGGGACAGATGCGTACAATTGGTGTGCGTACCAGTCGTAAAAATGTCAATCAACGGTCTTGTTTCCAAGGCGGTTTTGTTACTGCAAAGGATCACTTCTAGAAGAGGTTGCAACATTTTAAACGTTATCTTAAAAGTGTCAGATTTGGCGAAAGTTAGCATGATGTTTTAACTCCATTTGGAATACTTAATGACTTATTGTTTAATACAGTATAGTGCATTTTAAAATTCATTAAACAAAGTTTCCACTTTGTTTCCTATGAAACATGAATTGCCTTTAGATGATTTTATTCAAAAATACATTCAAAGCGCTATATTCGACCATTTCGCTGAAATTTGGCGACAAATCATTTTTTTTTTTTGGCCAAAATTATTTCCAAGACATTTTACATTGTGATCAGACAGAAATTTCTCATACATACATATCAAAATTTCTAAAGACTAGTAATCCATATATTAAAGCTATTTAGTTTTCTCTCTTGACTAAAATGTGTTTTTACAGTAATCTTCGTGTCATGTTTTCTCTCAATAAATGATCGCTTTTTAAAAAATATCTTCCTTCTCTTCAGATTTTTCTTCTAGTTAACAGAAGCAAGGCTTCTAAAAAAATTTTAAAAAATGCTACTAATGAAAGTCTAAGTCATTTAATATTGAATTACATGTATGCAATTATTTCCACAGTTATTTAAATTATTTTTGGATTCAATAATTTAGCATTATGCACTAAGCTTGTTAATAATCAAAGTTACACTTCGAATACAAAACAGAATCACCTTTCAATGTCCAACGATTTTTTTTCCAGCGTTTGAAAAACTTTTGCATTGATTATACGCTGCCGTTAAAGCCACTTATGCGCAGATCAACGCCGCAGTTTTCAAACTAAATGTTTCACACTGTTAACGTACGAAATCGAGAGTTTTTCGCAGTTCAAGTGGGTAATGTGCGCATTAGCAGCTACCATATTATTAAAGTGCGATGTTCGCCTCTCTCGTTTCCTTTTCCTACAGCTCCCCCTCCCTCCAATTTTAGCTCGATTTTGCCAGCGTCTTGTAATCGCTGATGGTTTTTACATCTCATAATTGTTTAGCTAATTCAGTTTTCAAATTCATTTCTGCCTGTAAACGTTCGAGAGTTTCAAGAAACAGCACTGCTAATTTAAATGTATCACAGATACAAAGTGAGAATTAAAAAAAAAACAATAATAATAACTCAAGGAAAATTATTTCTTATGGGATTTCCTTTCTGTGCATTGGTGTTTCGTACTGGAGCCTCTAGAAATAATCTGCCGTCATCAGAGGTGCACTCATCTCGAACAGCGCCCCTTCACCACCCTTTCATTTTTGAAATATTTTTATTCTTCCCCTTGCCATAAAAAAAACGAGTGATGTAAGGAAATGGAAGGTCAAAGTTAAATCTAAATAATTAGATATAATATATATTTTTTAATTAAAATGGCCTAACATCCAATCATTATATCTTAATTGTTTTGAAAAATTTAATTAAGCTGTTTCTAAAAATTAGATAACATAGCAGAGATATAATTAGGTTCTTCAAAGACGATAATTAACAAAAATATTGTTAAAATATATAAAAGCTTTTGAGATCACATATTAGAATATTATGACTGACAAATGGAGACATACGTTTCATGAGATCATTTCACAAAACCAGCCACGAATATCAGCACTAAGATCCTCAGGAAACTTATTCCGCTTATTTATAAATATATTACTCTAATAAAATAATGAATGAATCTGAAAATAATATAATTTTCCTGAATAATAAATTATTAAGATATTGATCAGGTAGGATTGACAAAATGTTATCATTATCTCATCTGCTCCACTTAATTTTATTTTAACTATTTTTAGAGTATTTATAAAAAAAATTCAGTGACTCATAAAAAAGTAAGCATTTCAAGTCACTGAAATTAAAAAAATTATTAACCTCGAATAAATGATAAAGGTCCAGTTTAAAAAATGGGAGGCATCATATTATGCCCTGCCCAGACTGCAAAACATTTCATTCGATCCTGATAGACAGTTGATATTGCAGTTACTCGAAGTATAAAAAACGTGTATACAATGCTGATTAAAGTATTTATTTCCAAATCTAATATTTAAAAACATCTGTGAATTACGTAGAACATTTATCAATGTCTTCATATCGGCTGTAAATTTTTCACACTTTTAAACACATTTTGCATCAATTGTTGCATTATTTCACGTCATTATATATATATATATATATATATATATATATATATATATATATATATAACTCAAAGGAGTTAGAACATTTGAAGTTATTTAGCTTTTAAAAAAATGCAGGTTTTTCCTTGAAAGAGAAGAAAGTAGTCAGGTTTATTGTCAATGAGAGTTGACTGTCAATTGAAGAGTCTCAAGGAGTTAGTTCAACAGATGAACTACATACGGGGACGGATGAGTTGTCCCATTCATGAACATGGACTGACCGTAATCGCAGTTGAAGTAGACTTTACGTAGTGCGTAACGACGAGGCTCAAACGAGCGACTGCGCGGCTCTCGACTGCATCAAAGGAGGAGACCCCGAGACAGCGGCGTTTCCACGCTCTGACCACCTTGAGTGACCAAGAGAGGTTGTCTGGAAGAGGGGCTCTCAAAAAGGAATGTTGTGAACTGATGAGATGCGACTTTAAAATTTCAAGAGCAAAAAATTCGAAATCTGTGAGCAAATAGTTTTCAAGGGATGGCGAAAGAAAAAAGTATCACCACAACAGCAAACAAACCGTAAATTGTCATCTATTGCATCGCTACCCCCTTTCCCCAATCATATCTTCCTTTGAAAGTTAATCATATTATTGTAGGTTTCTAAAAAAATGACTCGTTTCTTCTCGTCAGCCGGAAGCAACACCAGGAGTTTTATCCGAAGAACAGTTTTTTAAAATTAAAATTATGCCAACAGCGACGAAAGCAGGAATACTGGATATTCAACAAGCAAATTTAATTCGATTATTAAAACGTTGATTGAATTTCAGAATTATCTAAAAAAAATAAGTAGAGTCCATAAGGACAGAAACCCCAAATTCACTACAGACATGCAAGGGGCTACTGGTGTGAGGAAGTTAAAAGATTACATTTAACTAGAGGAAGGGTTTTGAAATTTAATCAAGAAAGAAATAATGACGTATTATATGGTACAAATGATTTCAACTCTTCCAAGAAAACAGCCTGTTATTATGAAACGATTATTTTAACTTTTGGTATCAAAGATCAAGAACATAGAGCGTTTTACTGTTCAGCTGTGCAGAGATGCACAAATCTTTCTCTTTTTCCGTCCGTCTAGAGTTCAAAGTGATCCAGTTATACATTTTACACTATTCTTTCGAAGTTAATAAGTAAATAAGAGTTAATATATGTTTATAATAAAACTTAATGTGTGTGTGTTAGCGCTCTACAGGCCAGACCGTTCGACCTACATCTACCAAAGTTGGCACATGTATATCCTTGGAGCCCGGATATGCGTGCGCCAAATTAAGGACATCTATTTACGGGAATTAGAAAAATAGCACCTGTAATGTGCTATTTTCTCGAGTTTTTCAGCTATTTTCTAGGAGCTATTGTTTAGAATTTATAATAAGAATTTTAATTAATTAAATAACTAAGCAACATTTCGGAGTGTTTCCGCTTTAACTTCCAAAAATATTACAGTTTAAAATGAATTTTTGCACATATGGAAAATCAAAAAATATTATTTTAAATGATTCTTATATTTTAGCCAATAAATTTAATTTCTATTTTTAATGAATTAAAAAAAATAATTTAATCTTAATTTTTACCAACTTATTTCGTATAAAATAAAAAAATAATAATAAACATTTAACTTGCACGATCCCGTTACGCGTGCCTGGGGAAAATTTTCTGACTATCAGCCTTCATCAGCGTGCTGTCATCCTACTGCCGAAAGCTGAAATTAGAAAAATATTGCATCTGTCATTGAAAATTAAATCTATGAAGATGAAATCTCAGCACATGTCTGTATGAAATGAAATAAATACAAAACGATATTTTATAAAATGTAAAGAAATGCTTTATACTATGCGAAGAAAAGATTTTTGTGATGCTTTTTAATATCTATATTATAAATTTAATAAATTAGAATATTTAAGGTAAACACGATTTAATATAATCCTTTCAATTGAAGGCAAACGCCTAATTTGTGAACCCTTAGTAACAGAAAAAAATGAAGTAAAATGGTCTAGATCAAGTAAATTGCTCACATAAACGGCAAATATTTAGCTTTTATCTAAGTCCTCTGTTTTGTGAGTCATACTTAACAAAATATTCTTGAGACACGAATATTTTAAATAAAAAAGGTTGTATTCTAATCAACTAGAACTGACTGATTTATGAATATTTGAATATCACAATAAAAATCGGCACTTTATCGACGGTCTCGAAGTTGGTATCCCAATCAGGACCCAGAATTTCTCAAGACTGATTGACTTAAGTTTATGAAAATGGCGATTGTTCTAAACTATTGAAAACTCGGTCATATTTGGTGGAAAAAAAACCCAGTAACGTACATTTATTTATTTAAAAGTTGCCGTGTTAAGAATATTTCGCAGAATATGTGCGTGGTTTCAGTAGAAAAAAATGTTTTTATATTGATTGCAACTTAATCATTTCCATTTTAATTTAAACGGGAATTTTCATAGCCGCTGACAGAAAACTGGACGACTCATAGTACATAATGGCTTAGGGCCGTTTTAAAAGAATGAATGAATTAAATGATTCTCAAAGTTTGAAGCTTAAAATATTTTAATGAAGAAACAATTTATTTGTTTACACACAAAATATTTGTATGTAACGAACTTTAACTGATCATTAAGACCGTCAAACTGCTGGTGTTCTAAAGCGGTTGATAATTAATAAACTAATTAAGATTTTTGGTAATTGATATTTTTTTTAATTTTGATTGCATCAGGTAAATAATTTACCGAAAAAAAAAGAAAATAAGGTAAAAATGTTTTAAATGATTTTTTCAAGTTAAAACATTTAATTAATGGTAAACAAAATGTTATCATAATGAGCAGTTCTTGCCTTCAACATTGATATACAAATTGCTAAATTCCTTTTTGTCGTACTCCATGATGTAAACGCTTTACGCAGTTTTCAGAAATGTTGCATGGAGCCAGTACTTATCTTGGTCTTCAAAACCACGTCGTATGATCATAAAGGCTCCTTATTACTTAATTGAGACCATCGTAGTTGTAGTTTTGCATATATATATAAAATAGTGGTTTATATTAGCTATATTAACGTACCTTTTTTATAGTAACACTAGAGCTATTTTTATAGGGACCTAGCAATTTTTAGCTACAATCAGAAGTACATTAGGCCTCCTCGCATTGCGGTTTCGATGGAATGGTATCTCGAACTTGAAGTGCTGCACTCGTAGCGGAAACCTCACCACTGGGCCACCACGGCAAATTGAAGAGGTGAAATTATCTATTAATACAAACAAAATAAATAAAGATTAAAATGAAATCTGCTACGCATATTTCAATGTGTCATGGCAGAACATCATTTCTTGAACGGCCAAGCACCGCGTGTTCGTGCAAGTTAAAAGATAGTTTTATTCATTTTAATCGTTCCATTGAATGAGTCACTTTAGTATTGCAAACGATCCAAAAAACATTTTCTCCCATTTATTGTTTTAAAAAATGTCACATTTCCTATTTATTTCATTTCACATTATCAAATGCTCAGAAGGACATTTATCTCGGTTTTATTTGTCGTAGTTATTAATTTACTTTTTTTAATCAGAGCTTTTGTAAATGCTATGGCAACACATTATTAAAAGCTGATTTTTTTTAAAAAAAAGATGCTAGAACAGGTAAGATTTTATTTTATTTTTCGCGTATGGATTTTTGTTGACGCCAAAATTCTCATTTCCGAAAAAACATTATTTTCTGACATGATAATAAATATTAAAATTAGCTGCATGCCTAGCTGTTTAGAATTTATATTGTTTCAAACACAAGGGAAAATTCAGCAAAATAATATAAGTTTTGTTATTAGCAGTCTCAAGAGATCCTAAAAGTATTAAATTTCTTTGATAGCCGACTTTTTTTTCTTATTTTCACAGAACAAGTATATATA
>JAOUZG010029335.1:4968172-5011084 GCA_026289955.1 Argiope argentata
ATATACTAGCCTTTGGCGACCAGTCGGTTCGCCAGTATGAATGCTCGCTAATATTTTATGTAGCAGTGTCTCATAACAGGTTTTTCACCGAAATATTTTTAAACCAAACAAATTCTGATAATCATATAATTCATTTATAGTATTATTTAGTATTATTTTCTTCGGATGATCTGTTCATTGTACTACTCATCTTTCTCTTTCTATCCGAACAATGATTGTCCCGGAATTGATATCTTACTTAAATGGTGGAGGAAAAGGTCTAAAATTCTGTTTTTATAGAATAATGAGATTCAAATTTTCATAAATGTAACACACTAAACAAATAAAGACACAATTGGTTTTCAAGAGATGCGAAAGTTTAAAAACAGCTTGGAAAATGCCGCGCACAGAGGAAATAATGGTGAAACACAAACACCCTTCTTTTCTTTATTTTTTCTATCCTTTTTTTCTTCACTACTTTTGTTTCTACAAACTCTTTTTTCCCTTTGTTATTCTTTTTTTTCTTCCTTGCCCAGATTTTATTTTCAGCAGGCATAGATTAAATATTAATACAGACTAATAATAAAAGCAACTATTTTCTTTTTTTTTAAACATCCCTTTATCTATGAATGAAAACTAACTGACTTCGCGTATTTCTTTCTAAACAAATCATAATTTATTACTTCCTGCTATCTAACTGAGTTGGTGTGGGGGAAGGAAATGAAGATTTTTGGCGGGAAAGTAAGAAAAGTGTCGTTTTAACTATTTTCCACACAGTTTTTAAATTTTTTCTAAGTAAGTAAGTTTTTCTAAGTACTATTTTTCTAATAAGAACCATCCTCGTGTCTTAACGAAAATATTAAAATAAAAATTAGCCGAATCGGTCGAGCCGTTCTCTAGTTTTGCGCTTAGCAACGCATTTCGAGTTTCATTTATATATATATATATATATATATATAAAATAAATATAATAATTTCCACATGAAATGAAAGGAATCAGGAAACTTCTTATCATCTTCTAAGTATAATTATTTTCGTGAATGCATACATTTCTTTAGTCGATTCTAAGTACTGTTTTATAAAAATCTAAAATGCCTGTTTGAGTAAAAAGTTTTTGAAGTGTCGAGAATATATATATTTAAAAATTTACTTTATGGTGAGAGGGAAAATGTTTAAATCTAGAATGAATTGAAAATTGTCATTTCTATATAAATGATGTAAAGCTTTTAATTTTCTTTATTTTTTGTATGTCTAACCTTTATACTATGATTAACTTAAGCTTAAGGAAAAATCACTCCAATACTGAAGTTTTATTTTAGTAGCATATAATATTAACTCAGAAACTGCTAACCACGTGTTGAAAAATTCGTTTCCTGCAATTCATAAGAAATAGCTCTATTCAAAAATTAATTTAACATCGTCTTTATGTATAATATGATGCCTAGAGATAAGTGCTGAAAAATTGCCTGTTTTTATTGGTTCTCCAAGAAGGACCTTCAAAGATTTTTCTATTTTTAGGATGGGGGGGGGGGGAATTAGCCGTAATATGGAATCTGCCCGATTTTATGACTGCATTCTCTTTGTGAGGCCTGATCACTTCTGATAGGGTCTTAATGAATTTGGAAGTACTTGAAAAGGATGCTTAGGATTACTGATGACATTTGTAGAAAAAATATTTTTCACTTAACCTTTTTTTGTCTTAGCTTTTTTAGATAAAGGAAATAGTAGCTTCTTTTTAGGGCTAATTTTATACATTCTTCAAGACCATGAAACAGCGACTTCAATTCATCATAACTCTCTGTATTCTGTATTGCGTTGCATTTTCAGTTTTATATAAGGGAAAAAAGCTTCTTTTTGAAGATAATTTTAAGCATTTCTTTAAAATCATTCAAATTAATTTTAACAATTTTATTTTGGGATTTTCTTTTCTATATTTATATATTTTGTAGGGTATTTATTAATTATATTTTAATATCGTCCATTAATCCGCAAATTGTAAATTATTTAAATTTCAATAAATATTTGAGCATAAAAGTCAGAGGAATTTGAAACACAGCAAGAAAATGTGTATTTAATTTCCCTGTGAACGTATAAAGGGAAGCCTGGTTTCATATTGGTAACAGGTTCGATCCTTGGGAACTAACCACTGGGAGTTCCGCATTGAATCGGAACCTCAGACCTCGGTCAAGAAAACGGATATGGGCACTGTGGGCCTTGGCCCATATTGGGTTGTCATGCCACTGAGTTTGTATATGCATTTTTAAAAGTTCTAAAGTGCAGTAAATGAATTTTTAAAGAAAAACGTCATTGATGCTTAGAGTTACTAGTAAGTCATTACTCTTTATTGTTCTTGCCAAAGATATTAAAAATAATCAATGGTAATAAAATTCCTTTTTTTTTTTCACTGGGTCGGTAATTACTTATTCAAACGGAATGAATAGTAATCCTTAAATAATTCGAATTCAAAATTGTGCCCATCTACAAAAACAGAAACCTTTAAGGAAAGTTCAGTGTCACAGGCGTCTAATGAGCGTGCCTGGGGAATTAAGCTCCATTAAGTGTTTGAGTGCTGGTAAACATAATATTCCTAAACGCTCATAAGAATTTCGGAAAAAATTTGGCCTATAGTTATAGCATCGGATACACAAATCGGTATCAATTCTTGGAATGAAATCTATCTATCTGATGACTATTTGTCGATCTATAAGTTTGGATGCATATTGATAGATGCGGTGACTCGAAATCGCAGGATCTTATTCATTGAATTTTATTTACATCCAGTATTGCTGATGATATTGAAACTGTGTCCCATTTCAGTTGTAATTGTTTAGTCCAAATGCACCCGCAAATGCGTACTGTTTTCCTTTATCACCCTAAATGCGAAGCACAAAAAGGCCCCTGTGTGATATTCTGAAAATAAAAAGACAGCTTTCCTCGACTCTCGCATTTTAAATCGATGCTCCCGATTTTTGTACAGGACACATTTTTATAAGGGAATAGACGAGAAAATTTTGGAAAAATGTGGTCTCATGACTTTCAAGACCTGTTATGCCTTTTCTTGAGATGTATCAGAAGGTAACCGGCTCTTACGTATTAAGCCGTCGAACTTTATCGCCAAATTTGAAGGCTTCGCCATTGAGTTACTAAACCGTCAATAATGGCAAGCAACCGACGTTATTTAAAAAAATTGTGCAAATTTTGACTGTCATCCGCCATTTTGTTGGTTCATTAAGCGCTTTTTCTATTCTGATTTTTTGACTCGTTCAAATGATTAAAATTTGGGATTTGCCTGCCAACAAAAAAGATGCAGTGACGTATTTCCAAAATTATGGAATTATTCCGTCTAAAAATACGTGTTTGAATGGACATGAGATGAGTTTACGCGTGGAAACGGACAAACAAGGCAGTGTAAGTTTTGGCCTCCTAAATAAATTGGTTCGAGATGGTTGGTGACCGTTGGCACATCGACGGTCTAATACGTAAATACCAGATAAAAACCACTTTGTCCCTTTAATTTGTCTGATATTTTTATATTAGTGGAACATTGATTATATTTTTATAATTAGAAAGAATAATTTTTAAGCGTAATTTTGTTTTTTTTTTCACTAAATAACTAATTCCATTTTAATTTCACTGCGTCATATTTTGCAGTTCATAAAGATCAGAGTGCGGATTATTGAACAGCTTTACGTGCCTTTAAAGAAGTGTCCAATAAAATTAAATTCAATCAATCATGATCGTCAGCAGTTTTTTAACAAATATTTTGAATGCTTATCGAACAGTTTCCTGTAAATATTTTGTCGGATATGTGAGGGCGTGTGTTCTGTTTCGGTGGGAAAAAATTAACGAAAGTGAACTTATTCTCTTTTGCTCTTGCATTAAAAAGGATAAGCTGATAATGAGTGTGTTGCTGGTTCCATGGAATATATAAATGATAATCGAAAGAATAAGAGTTGGGGCGGGGGATGAAGAATTTCTCAAAGAAATATTTTTTTAAAAATACAAATTTGATGTAATTAGCGTGATTTTTATATGCAGGCTTTTTTTCTTTTTTACTTAAATTTTTTTCAAGCAATTGAATTTTGAACGAAGAAGTGGTTTCGGAGTTTACTCCTTAATATAACTTTGTAGATTAATGAAATAATTTTAGATATGCAGTATATGCATTTTAATAAAATAATTTCTAACGCAACTTGCACAAAAAGCATTTAAAATAATTTGCTTTCAATGTTAAAAAAATATTCAGCAATTGTAAGTGATATTTTATGTTTATATTTCATAACATTGGATGCTTAATTAGTCTATTAACCAATTGACATACGAATTTATTTAACTTCTTAATTAGATGATACATCCAATCTTGGACATTTATTGCCATTTTAATTCCTCTAATAATGTAACGAGTTTTAATATATTGAAAAGTTTCTAAGGGATTCTGGCATTTTAAATTACTGAACACTTTCGCTTAATTGCAGGTTTAAAATTAATAATTCAATAATTCGCTGCGCGTGTCAGAGACATCATTGCATATGAAGTGGTTAATATTCCGACATAGCTCATGTCATTGTGCTGGTGAGTTCTATAATCAAAACTTTTATGTTGATGATGGTTTTTATTTTCACCTAAGATTAAAAAATCATTTTTGGGATAAAACGTGATGTCTGGTGCTGAATATTATTAAATATTCCCACTAAAATTAGTTTAAATTGAGTTTATATAAGTGAAGCTAATACATTTCTAAATGTAGTAATAAAAATCAATCTTTAGTTTCTTTTGAATGTTCGTAGAAATGAGTTGGCCACGTCTCGTTTTTGAAAATTTTTATAGATAACAGCCGGTCTGGTTTAATGTTTTTTTTTGTTTTTTTTTACAATTTTGTAACAAATTACAAGAAAATGAAATCCAAGCATTGTAAAAAAAGAAAATATTTTCTCACCAACCTGCATCAAATAAAGCAATAAATTAAGAAGATATATTTCATTTTAGCGATAGATAGTTAAAAGAAATTTATCGATAGATTAAAAAAAAAATTCAACGTAAGAATTAAATCGTGTTATCAAGTTCTTTCAAGCATTTTTCTCATAAAAAGGTTCTCGTCTTCCCTCTCCTCTGTTCAGAATCAGCTCCGGGAGAGGCTTCCGGGATCGGGGGAACTCGCGATCCGCCCCTCCGTCATTCCTTTTTGGAAACGACGGATGCCGGCATCCGATGCGGCCGGGCGCAGCTGGAGAGCGGCGAGGATCCGAATGTTGAAAATCGACTTTCTATGAGGCAGGGATGAAAAACAACATCGGAAAGCACGGGGGGAGGGGAACATCCTTTAGAATTGTACTTGCACTCGAGAAGTGCGCGTGTAGTTAGTTGAGCTGTTGAAGTGAATCTCGTCGACTGTCTGAAAAATGGACGAGTCATCGATCTCTTAGATTGCTGTGACCCATTAAAAAGCATCCGGATAATGGAGAAAAACGATCTTCAATACTTTTAAACTTGGAAAAGTAATTCAATTACTTAATACATATCTTGTTGCTTCAAAATTAATCGTTATTTTAAATTGAATTTCCCAACAAATTAATATATATATTCTTAACACTCTGTGAGGGTTTTAAAAAATGACGATTAAAAAAGTGTATATAAAATGTTAGCATACTTGCCCCTTAAATTATTTTAATTGCGGAATGGCAACTTTGAAATGTAAACGAATCTTCACACGGATATTTCAGATTGCTTCTCTGAAAGTTTTCGCAGCTGCGCTTGTTTCGTGTTTCTCTAATTAATGAAACTGAAAAAATGTTGTTAGGAATATTTTGGAGTGGGTTGTCATTCCATTGAGTGTGAGGAAACAAAATTTAAAATTAATGATTAAGTTCGAATTAAAAATAAGAAGTTAAATTATTAGAAGAAAACTTATTTCCAATTTTCTAATCCTAACACATAATCCTTATCCACTATTTTCCCTTCCATTATTATTTATCCCACTTCTGATATCATTACGAGTTGGATTTGGTTGAAACTTGCCAACACGCGTGTCTTACTGATTTAAAGGTAATAAGGGTGTTAATAGAAATTATTTCTAATAGCAAATGCAAAAGGAGGACATAAAAAAAATCTCCTCTGATCGCCTCTGTTTTAGGAAACCAGAGTAAGATTTTGTTTTTAACTTCTCTTCCTATTAACTTATCAGAAATTTCCCTTTTTTTTTAAAGAAATTCTGCGAATAAAATAATTTTTTTAATTTTTAAAATGTTAAACTTTGTTTTAATAACTAATGTTAAAAATCAAATGTTTTCTTTCCTAGGCGTATAAGCTGTGAAGTCCGGATTTTCTCTCTACATTTTTTATTCGGATGATATTCACGAATTTCTGTTTAATTCATACAATAAACTTTTCCCACTCTTATCAGTGAAATTCACTTACAAAAGGCGAGGAAGTGACGATGATGTTTCCTCATTTTCGAAGGGACCGATGTGCGGATGAGAGCACTTCTCAACTTTTTTTTAGAATTTAAAAAATGGCAATTGAAGCGATTAGGTATGAGTTTCTATAGATATTCATTAACCACCAAAATGGCTATTCCTTCACGAATTAACATTCAATGATATCTGTTCTTAAAGCTCATTAAGAAAATAAAACAGATTAGTAAACCGCAAATGATATGTTCTCGAGAAAACTTAATAAGACTTGGTATAGTGATGCTGTCGCTTTCATTGGCATACTGCATAATTAATTAGAAATCTACAATCAGAGTCGGGCACACATTCTCAAAAAAATAAAAGTTTTAGCTTTGAAATATATGTTGTTGTCACTAATGGCGCTTGTAATGGACAATCCCTCCCGCTGATACAGCAGCAGATTTAAGGCGAAAGAAGCGTCTCCTGTTTTCGAAGCAGCGTCAACTAGGACCAAGAGTACGACTTAGTTACACACACAGTCCACTTTCGCTTGCACGGCCCCTTTTTACAGGAGGGCCCAGTCACACATCGCACTTAGAAGAACAACCCTGTCCGAACCGGGTCTCGAACCCAAACCTACAGAAAGCGAGGAATACTCGCTACCTCTGTGCCAGAAAGCGGCGCTTTGAAATATATAGAGCCCGTGTCTGAGACTTGTTAACAGACCAATCGTGTGGATCTGATGCACGTCAAACCTACCTCTCCTGCTTACCCACTTCGATCTTGCATGAAAATTCAGAGACATGGCAGAATTTAAGTAATGTCCTCCTCATATGCTCGAAGCTCAAAAGGGAGGTAATAGGCAGGGTGGCAATTTAACAAACTAATATTTTCGTCAGAACAAAAATTGAAGCAAATCTTAAGAAATAAAAGCATAAATAGTTTAATTATCTTTTTACGTTTTCTTTCAATTGCATTCAGGTTTATAAAAATGCAATTTTGTTATCGATCTTTTATTCGCCTTTAGTTTTGCAAAATATCAAAACGTTATATTTATTTCTGGTGGCAATATGAAATATTTTCCTAAGCTTAATTTTTATAAGAAATGAATTTTGATTTTAAAGTACGGTAGAATTCGAGAAATTCAAAATCCATTAATATTTTTAATGAATAATAGACTAAAATTAAAAAAAAAAACTTTTGGTGTATAATAGATTATTTTAAGAACAGTTTTTATCGAATTTATTCATCTTTCATGTGACAAACTATGGCGCTCTAACGATTAGTTTATCTTTCTTAAATAATAATAATGATGCAAAAGACGGAGAAATTTGCAAACATTAAGTGGTGAAGTGCCTATCTTAGTGCTTAATTTTTTCCAAGATTTATTTATTATTTTATTTAACCTCGGTGCTCTTAATGACAGAGTTAATTAATGAGGTGGGAAGCCGTTAAGATGCTTTCATCGAAAATTGGCTTTTTTCGTATTTAAACAACACACATCTTTTAGCTGCTGTCAGATAATATTTGATATACTTTCAATCAATATTATTAAAAAATTATTTTGAAGATATCTTGCGTATTGTATTAAATTATAAATCAAAACTTATGTTAAAGAGTTCGAACAACGTTTCTTATGGGATTATGGAAACAGTGGTAGTGAATTAAAAATTCTGATCTTTTAATTATGTTAGTCATTAGCTTGCAAACTTAAAAGACTCGTTCTCCAAAATCGAATGATTGCTTCTCGCAGATGCATGTTTTGATAGCGATAAAATCATTTAAAAAATACATTTAATGTTGATAAAATAAGTTTCGTTTTTAGACATTTTCAATCGGTATGATTCCTGTGATATTAATATTCGAAACATTGCGTTGAAATTCCTAATTGATTCGTCGACCCTCCTCTCAGAGGCAACCTCCCGCGAAGGGATTTATTGCATATGTCTGTTATTTATATTGGTAAGATTTCGATTTAAAGAAAGATTAAAATATGAGGAGCAATTTCGCAGCTGTCGGTTATTTTTAATTGGAAAAAAGAAAAACACGTTTCCGATTTAAACATTTTGCGAATTTTGTTAACTAGTTTATTTACATTATTTCATTTTTTTTTCATTAATTAAGGGTTTGTAATAGAGTTCGGTGTATAATTCAAAAATAAAATTTAAAGTAAGATTTTTTGTGGCTCTACAGATTGAGCTCATTATTTCGATTTAGAAAAATTTCTCTTGGTGGTCTGTGTACAAAAATTGAAATGGTTGGGGATTGAAAATTTTTCGGATGGCACTAGCATAAATATGAAGAGAGAAGTGTTACGTATAGGGCGAAATCTTCCTAGATATTGTCAGAAGTGCTTTCTGGCAACTTTAATAATAGCAGATCTTTTGTAATAGGCAAGTATTTAATTTACATTCTTCAAGTGGCAGTTCTTAAATAACTCGCATGATCCCAGTTCAATTTCGGTAGATTTTATTAAAACTAATTTAAAACTTGAGTTTTCGTACTTAAAAAGATGAATAGAAGTAAAAAGACCAGAAAGAATAACTGGCATAGGATTTAAAACATACCTTGTGATATATATTTCTTAAAGTATGCAAGCATTAAAAAAGTGTCTGTAATAGATTTTAAATTTTAATGCTCATCTTTGGAAGTCCAAGGCTCAAGCAATCATTTTTTCCTCATATTGGGAACTTACAAATCATCTACATTTTCAGAAATCTCAAATCATATGGTTCACAATTAAATACTAAAATTAAAATGTTAAATATATATGAAATATGTTAAATAAGTACGATGCATTGATTATTTATTCCCTTTTATGCCTTCGGCTTTTTTCTTGGATTCGTGTGCCATCACAAATAACGGATTTTGTTAATGTATTTGGTAAAACCAGCTAATTGTAATTGAAGGACATTTTGGCCCGTTCTCGGAAGTTATCTGTGCAGAGCACTCTCCTAAATGATAAATAATATCACTTAGCAAACGCCCAGAAATACGCCGTTTCGTAGTTAGTAATATGATTAATCGGAGACCGCTGCCGGTAGTGATTGGTGTGGTTGATGTTTTCTTGTTCTCTTCAAAATATGGCCATTCAATGAAAAATGAGGAATAACTTTTTTGGATGTGATGGTCAAGTGTAGCTGAAACCCTGGAGTAACAGGTTTTTGAATTTTATTTCACAATTCTTTTGTATCTTAGAAGTTTTTTGACTTCATGAAATGTAGCTGTAGCAGGAACGCTCACTTGTTTGGGTAGCCATTTTGTTGTATGTTTACTTTTTGAGAAGCTGTTGGCGATATCTGCTTTCAGTGCAAAAACTTTTGCAGGACTCGGATATTGTCCTACCTAATTTCAGTTCTGATTGATGAATCTAATTAGAAGAATTCTTGTTTTCTTTAGATAGTTTTATGCTAAAAAAAATTGTGATCATATTTGGACATTTTTTTTCAGCGTTTTTATAATAGTTCAAGTTTAAAATTGGAAAAGCTTTCCGAATTTCGTTAAAACCTAGTTAAAGCTTTATTTTCTGTTGCACTATAGAAATGGAATCGTACAAAAACAAGAGGGATAGTGAAAACTATGTTGATTATAGCAATTTCTTAACTGATAATGAGAGTTTATTTTACTCGTCAAAAGTAGTGGTAATGATAATTTCCGATTCACCTACTCCAATTAAGGAACGAAAAGGACTGACATATCAAGACTTTAAAAAATCATAAGATTCTGATTCCAATGAGATAATTGAACCTTCAATGCAGACGGACGGCAAAATACAAATGGCCACAAAACGGAAGAAAAATGAAAACGGCAAAATCGTCCTAAAGTGCGTTCCTCATAAAGACAAAGAAAGAAATGATGGGGTTGCAAATGCTAAGAAGGCAAAGAATGTGGTTGTGAGTGAAAACGAAATAAAAGCAGAAGAAAATAAACAGCCCTTCGGACCATTGGGGATATTGAAAACATTTGAAAATACCGGGTGGCCAGAAATAAAACACCCCTACTCTGACCTCCCTGGATATCGAACTACTCAGTGTAAAGGCTTGAAAATTTGTGGACATACTATTCAAAAAATGGGGAAACGGATTTCACGAAAAAAAATTTAGTTCCAGAAATCACCGATAGGTGGCGCTGTACCACTGGACGTAAGCTGAAAAGACACAAAAACACGTTTTAAACACATTTTATTTGAAAGTACCAAGCATACATGAAACAAGGACGTAATCGATGCAGGGAATGCTGCTCAATATGGTTCCCTTCCTGAAGATGTAAAATGTGAAGTCTGTGGACAGCTTGTTCAACTGCGGATCGTAACTGGTCATCTGAGATGCTTCTCACATGCAGACTGATACTCTCTTTCAAATCTGCCAAGGTTATCAGACGTTCTCGATAAACAAGGTTTTTTAAGTGTCCCCAAAGCCAAAAATCACACGGATTAAGATCCGGTGAACGAGATGGCCAAGTTGTCGGAAACGCGCGACTGATTATTCTGTCAGTGGTGAAATGTTGGCGAAGAAACTGTTGCACAGGGAGTCCAATGTGTGGAGGTGCTCCATCTTGCATAAAAGTAATGGTGTCAAGGCATTGGCGCTGCTGCAAATGGGGTACAACAAATGTTTCGAGCATCCTTTTGTACCTGTTGGCCGTCACGGTACATGTCTCAAGGCCATTGGAAGTAACCTCTTCGAAAAAGAACGGTCCAAGGATGAATGTGGCTGTGAATCCACACCAGACTGTAACTTTCGGTGAGTGGAGTGGAATCTCTTGGAAGGTACGGGGGTTTGTCGTGTCCCATATGCGACAGTTATGGGTGTTCACTGTTCCACTGAGGTGGAAATGGGCCTCATCGCTCCACAGAATCTGCCACGGCCACGATGCATCCACTTCAACTCTAGCAAGAAATGTCAATGCAAAGGTCAGTCGCATCTCCCTGTCTGTGGCCAGCAATTGTTGATTAGGGCGGATTTTGTACGGGAAACAATGCACCATTTTTCTGAGTACGTTCCACACTGTGCTATAGGGAACACCCAAGTGTCGTGACACTGCACGTGCACTACTGCAGCCTAAAACATTATCCATTGACTGTTCAACAATACCGGTGGCAACATCTTCAACGACATCTGAACGAACCGGTTTGCGTCCTCGACCAGGCTGAACTCCAAGATGTCCAGTTTCCTCGAATCGAGCGATCATTCTCCTGAGAGCTTGTGGAAGCAATGGTCCCTTACGCAAATCCTTAAGTCGGCGAAACTCTCGAAGTGCTGCTGGAGCATTTCCTTTATTCTCGTAAAACAACTTCACAAGCAAAGCGCGTTCTGGCAGCGTGACAGCCATCACTAATAAGAATGACATTCCCCACCTTTTAACTTCTTTCCCAGAACATGGCTTCTAACCATGCTTTATGCAAATTTTTCTGGTTACAGTATGAAATTGCAGTTACAACGGGAGTTCTAGCTTCTTTACTATTTTTATTTTCCATAAGGGGCAGAAAAATTAAAAAGGAAGCATGGAAGCATTCCATTCCGCATAAACATTTTAATTTTTATTATTATTTGTGTCTTTTGATCATAGTTCCAGTTGTGCAGCGCCACCTATCGGTGATTTCAGGAACTAATTTTTTTTTCGTGAAATCCGTTTCCCCATATTTTGAATAGTATGTGTACAAAATTTTGAGCCATTACACTGAGTAGTTCGATATCCATGGAGGTCAGAGTAGGGGTGTTTTATTTCTGGCCACCTTGTATTATCAATAAATATAGATTTGATGTTAATGCGGCTGAAGAACTGACAGACTTATTTTTGAATGTTTTGTCAAATCTTTTAGTAGCAAAAACGAATTCAATAAATGATAATCACGGACCAACGTTCGCGATTACAGTTAAGAAACAAAACAGTGATGACAAGGTGGAAAATTAAAAAATTCCATTAAGACCAGTTCAAATTTTTATTAGAAGAATCCAAGCCTCAAAAAAGCTGTTGGTAGGGGAAGAAAAGAACCAATTGCAACAAAAAATAGAAAACCCGGATGAAAAGAATAACAAAACAACACTGTTGCTTAAACCTAAAGCAAACCTGCCTACACTGGTGATTAGACCAATTACAGAGACAGTAGACTCCTCGATTAATATCAATCCAAAGGCAATGGAAATTAAAATTATAGTTTTGAAACTGGCAATGAGAAATGGAGTTTTGGTTCAGGTCGAAACACCAGAAATGGTTGTTAAGTTAAAAAAATGCCATTAACAATCATAGCAATCTGCAAAATGTTTGCAAGGCAACGACGCCTCAGATTAGAATGCCACAAATCCTTATATATGATGTGGAAAAGAGTGAAAGACCTAAAGAGCAGGAGGAATAAGATTTTCTTAATTAAATCAAGCAAAACAATGACATAATAGGGGATGTGCGGTTTCTGTTTAGGAGAAAAAGAAGAGGTAGCTCGACCCACTGGGTTATAAGTTTGGATCCGAAAATGTTCCGAATAATTAAAGATAAAGCGAGACTAGTGTGGTTTCGGATTGTATAGATTTAAGGAATTTATGGGGCCCCTTGGATGCTTCAAAAGTCTCAAATATGGACATGTTCGGTCTAAATGTATGCAAAAAGAAGATACTGTTCCCACAATTCAGAATGCAGAAACTGCAAAGAGTATCGCAAAAGAACCAGAACTATGATTCGAACGGATCATATTGCAACATCAGAACATTGCACTGTATTTGTCAGGGAGGGAGATCAATTGATTAAACAGGCAAATTATGAATAATGAGTCTCTCAGTGGTTATTTTTGGCGTGTTATTCAACATAATATAGGTCGGGGGTAAATATGAGACGAAGGATTTCCCAAGTTTGTTTTGGGACAATATTCCAGATGTTTATTTGTTTCAGGAACCATTTGCAATAAAAGGAAAAACCCTTTCGGAAAGGCAACAATTGCAGTTAGAAACCAAAATATTTATGTGTTGACAAGGTTTACTAGCGAAAACATAGCAGCAGCCAATTTGTCAGTGGGAAATAACGAAACTACAGTGGTATCAGCACACTTCTCACCGACTCACAATAAGTAAGAAATCTGCAGGGAACTTGAAAATATGTTTGAAAAGTTAGCGACATCATCTATACTTCTAGGGGGAGATTTAAATCTTCATAGTCTTCTGTGGGGAAAGAAAATTCCTGTTCATTGCCCACAAGATGAAGCCGACCCGTTTGTAGAATTCATTTTTAAGAAAAATCTTTTTATTTGGAATGTTCCAAACTCATTGCCAACCTTTCAATCTGCAAGTGGTAGGAGCTGGATTGATGTCACCTTATCAACTAAAGTCCTGCATGAAAGAGCAATGGCCTGGAAGGTAATCCAAAGTACTCTGAGTAACCACGCGTTTTTGGATTCTCAAATTAATATGTGTGAAAAAAGATTTTCAGCAGAAAGATTTAAATTAAACAAGAGGACAATTCAAAAAATTAACTATCAAGTGGCTGAAAAATATACGAATATAAGGGAAACAATGCAAAGGATTAAAATTAAACAAGATTTAAGATTATGGGTTAAAGAATTTACAGAATTTATCCAAGGAATCGCCCAAAGATCAAATATTAAAGAAAAAAAATCACTTTATTGGTCCCCTGGTGGGACACTGAGCTGGAGAAACAAAGAAAATTGACAAGAGCCTTGCGACATAGATTTCAGAGATGTAAAAACATTGAAGAGAGAATGAAAAGGAGACAAATTTATTTAAAAAAATGAATCAATATACAGAGGAATGTTAAGAAAGAAAAGTAGAGAATGCTTTGAAAATTTTTTCAGCGAAATAATGAGAACGAACCCTTTTAAGCTACCTTATAAATTTGAGGCAGAAAAAACGAAAAGGAAAACAATTTTACACAGTGTCAAAACAAAAAAATGGAGCAAAAACCAAAAATACAAAAGAAACTTTTGAAACCATTGCGAGTTGCCTTTTTAAAAAGGAACAGTCGCAAAGAGAAAATAAAAAGCAGAAGAAAATTAGGAGAAGTTTTAAGGGATATAAACCAAAAGAAAAGGATGAAATATTCACAATAAATTAAATAAGAACAACTATTAACAAAATGGCGAAAAAGAAAACACCTGCATTAGACACCAGGATTAGATAACATCCTAATGGAGATGCTTGCTGAAATTAACAGAAAGAATCCATTCATACTTTTAGAGATATGCAACAAGTGCTTGGAATTAGGTGCATTCTCTAATAGGTGAAAGGTAGCAGAACTGATTTTAATCTATAAAAATAATAGAGACTTAGAAGACCCTAGATCCTATAGGCCAATTTGCTTGCTAACAACAGCAGATAAAATCTTGGATAAATTGATAACTCAAAGAGTACAGCAATTATTAAGGAAACTATGTTATCATCAACATGGTTTTAGATACAATCATTCTTTTGAAATTGCACAAAATGCACTATGGAGTAAAATCAAAGATGCGATGAATCAAAAACTTAAAACAACAGTTGTATCTCTGGACGTAGCTGGAGCATCTGATTTAGTATGGAGGAAAAGCATTTTGTATGGTTTTATAAGAACGAAATGCCCGAGAAACATTTTTGAAGTGATTAACGATTACTTAAATGAAAGACAATGTATTTACCAAGATGGAGAGAATAATTGGAAATTTATAATGGAAAGAGGAGTGCCGCAGGGCTCATGCTGTGGGCCGTTGTTCTGGAGCTTGGTTATGAATTCTGCATTTAAGATCAATCTTCCAGAGAACTGCTTTATACAAGCATATGCCGATGATGTGCTGCTAATTATCTCGGGAAGAACAGATGAACTAGAAATTAAAGGAAAAAATAATTCCTAGGCAGATGAAATGGGGTAAAATACATTTTTTATGAAACATTTTTATTTTTATTTTTTATGAATGAGTTTAATGAAAGGAAAAGAATACAAATGCCTATTACATTTGGAGAATGTTCAAAATTATCAGATCTGCCAAACATCAAAATGGGCAATAAAAATATAAATGTGTCTAATCAAGTTAAATACTTGGGAGTTACACGGGACAGTAAATTAACATTTACATCGCATTTTAGCGAGGCCAAGAAAAAAGAGGGCGTATTAACATATAAACTGCGGTTTGATTTTATAGAAAAAGGAAACATGGTCCAAGAAGAATCTACGCGGGGGCCATTGAGCCATTTGCCCTTTTAGGGAATGGGGGATGGGGGCATAGGCTTAATCTAAAGAAAATCAAAGAAGCATTAAATGCTATCCAACAGCGCACTCTCATCATAATGTCTGGGGCATATAGAACCATTTCTACTGAAGCCCTTCAGGTGATAACTGGAATATTGGCAATGGATCTCGGAGCAACGGAAATATCCACTAAATTTTAAATTAGAAATAACAGTAATAAAGTTAAAAAAGGAAACAAATGCTTCGGCAATAAAGATTATGAGATGTTTTTTGACAAGTTTGAACAACACCCTACAGAATGTTTTATTCATGGTTTTCAAATTAAAATACCAGATATGGATGGAATAGAAATTTTTACAGATGATTCAAAAGACGAAAATAAAGTAGGAGCTATAATAGTAGTATATTACTATGGGAAAGAAATCGATAAAAGGCTTGTGAAATTATCGAACCATGCCACAGGTTTTCATGCAGAAATGAAAGCTTTAAAGATGCCCACAGAATATTGTGAAAGGTTGATAAGACGGACAGAAGTGCTCAATTTTTTCAGATTCTCTTTTAGTTCTACAAGCTATTCAATCATTTCACAATTGTAATAGGGACATATGGACGATAAAAGAAAATCTAAAAAGAGTAAAACTTAACAAGTGGATAGAGTTGAGTTGGTTAAAGACCATATTGGGATATATGGTAATTGAAAGGCGGATCAGCATGCAAAGACGACGCCAGAGAAAAAAAGTGTGGATATAATTGTCCCTAAATCAAATGGTGTCTTAAAATGGGAACTGAAAGAAGAAATTAAGCTACAGTGGTTTGGCAGATGGTATATATCTCCAAAAAATGGAGAGTAACTTACAATTTTATTCCTAATCCAGAAATAAAAATAAGAAGATGCCATACGCTAGTAATACAAATTATATCAGGAAATATGCAGAGAGATTCCCTGCATATTTCTCAAGATTTAGAAGAATGCAGGAAAATTCATTTGTGAAGGAATCGGTACTGTTTACCACTATTGATGCACAGAGACCTCCGAACATAAAAAACATCTGCAAAGTTGAAAAAAAAAGACTTGAGTTCAGTATTGATGGTACCAAGTAATCTTAGGACCCTGAAGGACGTGATGTCTAAAATTGTCAGTTATTTTGCCAACTGTTTGAAAGTTTGTAGAGGAAGAGGTGGTCAGTATTTGCTCCCTGTGGAGCCAATTATCTTGAAGAGAGTATCAGTTTGACAAACTCGGTCGATGTAAGGATGGACATTGCGACAATCCAAAGTCGGCCACAACAAATCCTGTCGATACTGCTACGTTCAGTGGTGGCTTTACACAACAAGTATTATGATTAATCAATGGAACCTTTTCCGTTTCCGCTTTTGTTTTCAACTAATATTAGTTGATAACGCTTTATATAGCAGAACTTTGACTCGCCTCTATGAAGTGGAGCCTGTTTGGCGTCCGGTATGCCAGAAATATTCAAAACAAAAGTTTTAATGAAGTAATATTAAACAAACGTTTTAATGAATATTTGCTATCGGTTCGGTAGTTGAAAATCAGTTGGAATATTCGCATTTATTAAATTCATATCGCAGAGTATTATGTATTGGATATGACTTGTGCAAAAAATATCGAGCGTGCGTCTGTCGAATGAACTTGTTTTTTGTTTGAATTGTCCCAGAATTTGATGTCAGACAAATATTCATCCAGTGCAATAAGGGCGTTTTTTAGTTTTTGCGTTTTCAAATACCCTGACAGATAAACTGGGATTAAACTGGAGAGCTTCATTAAAATTTGAAGAAAAGCCATTTTTTTCGTATACAGACATAATCTCATATATGCAGCTTACCTATTTCTCAGATCTGATAGAATGACCAACAATCCGACTAAATTCAAAAACAATTTTATAACACTCGGAAAGATCTGGATCATGGAAAGCTCTCAAATTTCCAGTAGCCAAATGTTCGCCCTTAATTTTTTTTAATTTTAAGTTATTCTTTTCCGCTTGTCTTAAACGTTTTTATAGATTTCTTAAAAGAGAGGAGGAAACAAAATGAATCTAAAATTTCTTTTAGAACACTCTTATTTGTTATTTAAAACGGTAAAATTAGTCATTGAATACGACTTTTTACTTAACAGCGGTTTATTTCCCTTTTCTTGTATTTTATTTTTGAGAATCTGAACCAATGAACAAATTGCTCTCCTGGTCTGAAATCAAATTTTAATTTGATAATGAAGTTCTTAAAATTTGAAAAATAAATCGAATATATACAGGAAGTTTGTGAAAAAATGTGAATCTTTCTGCACATTTGAAAATGAAAGAAAAATCTATCAAAAATTTCGTATAGACATACAAGTCTCAAATTAAAATTTATTTAAAGGAATAAGAACGGAATAATTGTTTGAAAAAGTAATAGAGAAATCTTAAAACTAGATGATAGCAGTGAAGAGAAAAGTGACGAATAACCTTTTTTCAGCGTATGTTTCAGCCGCAGTAGCAGTTTATTGTGGTTACACGAGATGTACTGAAGTATCGCAAGCTTCTTAATATTTTCTCAAATCAACTGAAACCGTTTTCGGAATCGTGTGCTTGTTCGTGCGCGCGTGAATGCGATGACTGTCTGTAGAAATACTATTGATGTTTTGTGAAGGGGTGTTGGACTAAATTTTTAATCCAAATAAAATATAACATAAAACGTTCAAATGCTTTTCTTAACTTATTGCATTTCGTTTTCAGTGTAGCATTTATAAAATACGGAACAAATTTCTAATTTCAAAATTTTAGCTGTACAAAAATATGTTTTAACAAATTTATATCGCATGTTTAATCCACTTTCCCCCTACGTTTAATGCTATTCACAAGCATCTCCTAATAGTTATTGAAAACAATTTTTTAAATTTATAATTTGATGATTAACTACAAAAATGGGAAAACTCAATACCCTGAACAGGCGAGAAAATAAAGAGATAATACCTAATTAATTTTATAAAACCTATTAATTTGTTATCTACTGAATTTTATGGAATTCGCTTAGATTGAATTAAAATTGCTTTTTTAAGGACGATTTTCATGAGCTTTGTTAGTATTGTCATATTAAAACTGGGCATAGAAAATTTTGTTTCAAGAGTTTCAGATTGTTCTTTTTACTATTCTTTTCGCTGTGCTTCTGGAAAGAACTCTAAATAAGCAATGTATGAATATCATACCTTTGAAAATACAGTAGACACAATGATATACTCATCAGTTTACTTTCGCCTCATTATAAAATCGATTTAAATGTTAGCACAGAATTCTTGGGGACCATATTAAAGTGCAAGCTCATAAGATGACTGCGCTTTTCGCTTCGAGAAAACTTAATGAGGTTAAAATAATCTTAATAAGGGAAATGGCGCTTTTTAGTATGCAGCATTTTAACATTAAGGAATAACGCAGAACTTAACGGCATAAACTGACTTTTTTAGACGTTTCATATTTTGATTTAAGAAAACATTTCACCATGGGCATTTGTGTTAATGAAACGAGTCGATGATTTCCTGGAATATGGAGATTTTCTTTTCAATCTAATTTGCAGAAAATAATGGAGACCGCGGTGGCCTGGTGGTAAGGTCTCGGTGTTGGACTTCAAGCTCGAGACCTGAACTTACTTGGCTGTTGTGGAAGTTTGGAAAAAGGGGTACCTTCTCAGATGTCGTCCTTGTTATATGATCATGGTTTAAAATTAGGAGGCTCATCCTTAAATAGCGCTAATATTGTTTCAAAACAGGACATTAACTGAACTTGCAAAAAATATAGTTGGAAAAAAAACCTGTGAAAATAAATAATTTTTATGGAATCTGCTGCTGAATATCGCAACACATATTTTGGAATGCATTTCAAATCCATCCCTTCATTTAATCTATCATTTTATTCGGAACAGAAAAATTGCCGATTACATTTTTTATATGTAATATTAAGTTCAAGTTTCATCCAATTCACCTTCAGATGTTTTTTCTTTAGAAATTTTGCTCTCTGCGAATTTCCGATGCCAACATAACCTGAGCCAATGCCCCCCGCCACATGGAAGTGGAGAGCTGGTTAATATTTTTAGATGCAATGAATTATTTGAAAATATGTGGTTCACTACAAACTAAACTCAGAAAAGTAATTTCTCAATGAAATAGTGAATTAAATGAAATACGAAACGTGGTATTTTTGGCATACAACAAGTTTTCTGTGACTCTTCAAAATATCTGTATTCTTGATCCAATAATTTTCTGTTACTTATTAAGAAAAGGTTTATATATAAAATCGATAATAATATAAACTAAACTAAAATTATTGGATCAACAATTTTAGTTAAGTTTATATTATTATCGATTTCAAATACAGGGAATCTATTGTAATCGGGACAGCATCTCATTCCCAAACGGTTGGTAATAGGATAGACATCTGAATTGGCAAAATAGTTTGTTAAAATAACTCAATAAATGTTCTGAGGAATTTTAAATGTTTATTACATAAACTCGGCACTGAAACCAGTATTTCTGAGTATGGTTAATTGAATTACATGCAGAATTGGAGAAATGTGTATTGATTTCTCGTTTTAAGATACTAATATAAGCTATAGATAATATCATGTTGTACAGAAAATTAAGAAAATGCGTAAGAATGAGCAATAGGGTTGCAAAAATTCCAAAATAAAATTTAACATTTATTGAGTTTTGGGACTATCAAAATTTAAAAATGAACAATATTTCGTTGTCAAGTCATTAAGACAAGTTACATAGAATATTTAATTGAAATTTTTGAATTTTTAATATTTTTTGAATATTTAATTGAGTTGAAATTTTAATCCTGGTTGGTAAATAACCGAATTTTGTTCCAATTCGGGATAGAAAAAACAGCACAGTGATGAGAAATTAAAAACTTGCTTGCGTAATTTCTAATACTGATGTTATAAATATGTTTATTTGAAAACAGTTGACCTATATGTGATAATGCAACGATAAATTTGTGAATAATTACAAATACTTGAATTTTGAGTTGGATATGAATTGTTTTCAAGTAGGATTTAAAATAAAGGATCAATTATACTCTATTAAATATGTAAATATTATTCATCTTTGACCTGTTATATCCAACTTTATAAAGATTCTATAAAGTTAAACAATTAAAACATATTAAACATTCTGTAAAGTTAAGAATTTTGCAGAGGGAAAAAGATGCGATTTGAAGCTAAAAATCAAGAAATTCCCCTGACCATCGTGTATTGCCTCGAGCATGATTGATCCGAGTGGAACGGAAGAGTTCTTAAGGCATTTTTATGAAGAAATGAAGCAAAATACTGAAAAGTTGTTGAAACTATTTCTTCATGAATATAAATTAAGTTAAATCACGAGTTAGTTTTTCAGAAGAAATTTTTTATTAACATTCTGAAAATTAAAACGGTAAAGTTTAATTATTTCTTTTTGGGGTTTTCTCAATTTCGGGCAATGAATGAATTAAAATGGTAATAAGTGAATTTGTTTTTTGTTGCAGTCAAAAAAATGTTTTAGCATCATTAATTTCTCTTAATTTAGAACTTTTGTTAGTTAAAAATTGGGTTACAAAAAGTTCAGCTCTTTTAAAAAACGCTCCAAGTGAACAAATGTGCGACTCCTCTAAGAATTATTGTATCGTTGTATCTGCATTGGAAGCACTTAAGAGTTCATTATTTACTTCAACATTTCCCTCTCTATTGTGTGAGGAAAAAAACCCATCAAATAGAGAATTTGCCCAAAGCTTATCAGTGGTAACCAAAGTACTTTGTTTATCTTTACCAAATGAAAATCATTATGCTGATTAACTTAATTTTAGTATAAAGAATTCTTTTTTTTTTAAATTTTTATTGAAAAGAGTCAACTATTAACATCTTTGTTCGCTTTCATTGAATTCCCTTGTTGATATTTTATTTCTTAAATTATCTCATCGTACCATAGAATAAGACAGAGAGTAATTAGATTGGTGCATTTAATTTTTGTCTCGCAATTGTGGTATCTCATGATTGGAATCGATTTTGATTACAATTATTTGTTAGGCTGAAAGAATAAATAGGTTTTTGCTACTCAATTGTTCCCCATCTTTCACTAACTCTATTTCTTATATTCTTTGACACTTTTTCTTTTTTACTTTTCTCTACAAAACTTGGAAGCTAGTACTTCCTGTAGATTAAATAAGAATACGTAGATAAATTTGTAGCAAAAAATCATGTTAAGTTTTGATACAATACACAACGTATTACTATAGCAGCTATGCAAAACAAAATGGGACTATGAGGAAGGAATGTGTTTTAGTGGGAGAAATGGATTCATGAAATTTTACGAAGCGTTGTATCTTGAAGAAGGATTTCATTGAGGAAACTGATGAGACAAATGACCTGGGTTTGAGAGGATCAGAACATCATCCTGGAGAAATTGTGTACAGTTTCTGGTTTTTGAATGTAGATATTTTATTATTCATCACATGGCTCCACCAAATTGGTTCGAGATCGTCGCGAGGTTTGTTGAGGGGAGTCAGCCTGAAATCCGGAAGATGAGTTTAGGGCGTTTTAACTAGGACTGAATGAGATGTTTTCATTTGGTCAAGTTTATTTGAAGGATGCTTAGATTGGAGTAGGAAGACAGGGAAAGCTGTTAGTCGAATCTGGCGGAGGTATGTAGACAAGTCAGCTGAATTTAGTAAGATTAAGCATGGAACTTCATCTTGCTGAAAAAAATCGAAAGTTAAGTTGGAAATTTTATTATATTGTGGCCTTAGATACTTCGTTTGCTTCAGGTACGGGGGACATCTATTTTCTGCTACCAAATGATCAGTGCGGTGTATCTTCTTGCGCATTTTCTTCATCGCAGTTATTGCATGATTCCGATTTGTTTTTCCAATTCTCAGTCTAATGCATACGAACGGAATGGAGGCTCCAAGGAGGAGCACATAGTTTGAGTGTGTCCGTAGTGTTGGTGCTGGAAACTCCTACATGCGCTGAAGCGTTCTTCAATGAGACGCCTTTTTCGATTTACAAGGAATTTCGTCAGGTTAAGCAGTTTTTCGATATTCCCGCTTTCCTAAGGGTATCAAGTGATTTCTGTCTGGTTTTTCCTCAGTTCTGGTGCTTGGCTTCAAAAGGTTTTTGAGCTCTCCGGTGATAAGTTCCAGTGCCTTTCCATTTGCCGTGATCCAATTACATATCGGGGAACGGATAGATGGTGTTTCACATTCGATTGTTTCGACTGGTCCTTGTTTCCTTGAATAGTTTGGATTATTTTCTGCACTCATCATCCGGCAGTCGATTTCGATCCTCTAATTTTTGAGAGGTTTAGTTGTTTTGATATCTGTTATTTTGGCTATATTTATCTTCAATGAAAAAAAAGATTTTCTGTTCTTTTGAAAAGATTTAAGATATGGCACAACTGTCACATTATTTATGAGATTCTAATAATAGTCATATAATATCGAATAATTAAACAAAAGGAATGAGTTTGTGCAAAATTTGTCAAAGGCCTTGGAAATTTATGAGTGGTTTGTTTCTCTGTGGATGAAGCCCCTATATGCTATTTTTACATTGTGCCTTTCCTTTCCTTTGATTATTTAAGATTTTTTAAAAAAATTTTGGAAAGACAGAAAAGATTTTAAAATTAAGGTGAGATGGCTTGCATGACTGCGGTCAGATCTCTGGTTGAAGAATTAAGGGAAGTTTAAATAAGGTAGGTATCTCCTGTCTTTTAATTAATTAACTTGGACAGAAAATGTTGCACACGTTAATGGTAATGCTTTGGAAGGATCTCATTAAAGTGATATCAAAAATAGGCTTCAGAAAGCATCTTAAATGCAGTGCTCAGGGACGTGAAAAACTCATTGAATCGAGAATCATTTTAAAATAGGAAAACAGGAAATAAAAAGCAGAAAAGGGGAGGGGGGGAATTCTCCCAAACACTGATTAGTTGCAGAGATAATGACTGAAAGGAAGGTATTCAACTTATGTATTTAGAATATTGGAATGGTTTTTAAAAGTAATAGTTAATAATATATGCATGTTAAACTAGAGAGCAACCCGCAATTTGCTGCTAGGACGTAAATTAGTAGTCATTAAAGGTTAAGAAATAAATTACTAGAAAATCATTCGCTTGAATGGATGGTTTAATGCGAATTCTTTGTTCATTTGCAAACAAGCCCATGTAAAAGATGGCCGACGGTTTCCTGAATAACAATAAAAAATAATTGAAAACTAGCAAAACTTCTCAGAATAAGGAATTTAGTGGAAAACTTACTTAGTTCTTCTCTTATATCCCCCCCCAAACCTTCACATTTTTTTAGTTTTAATTACAAAAAATGAAACTTGAAAATATTTTACATTTTTGTAGTAGAAAGTAATTGTTGGAGGACGTATATGCACAAACATATAGTATATCGAAGTGTTATTGATAATAAAAAGTGACTGAATTACTTAATTTTTTAACAATTGTAACAGAAAAGTCGTAAAAAGAAACTTCTTTCATACATATTTCAGGAAACTCTCTTCCATACCCCTTTTGGGATGCTCTCATCTAGCAATAGTAAAAACTATCTACTTCACCCACTGTATGTATTTTCTTTGCCTCACCTCATCAAATGAGAACTTCTCATGGGGCGAAAGAATAAAGAGACCCAAATGACCCAATAGAAAGTGTTCAGAAAGTAACATTTTACCTACATGTTGTTGGGAACATTTTAGCTGTATTATGTTATTTTTATTATGTAGAAACACTTGCACATTTGAAGAATCTCTCACGAAAAATGAAGCGAATTAACAATGAACATGTAAATCACAATGTCTTTCTACACAGCTCTCAAATGTACGTCATTTTTCTAAAAAAAAAAGACTCGCTCTTTATTCTTTGATACTGCAGTCTGTGTAGTTTTCACTCAAGTAATGTGTTGCGAAGAAAATTCTTCTATATCCCCCGAGTATATTTTGGAAAATTTTTGAATTGTGTTAATTTTTGAATCATCCATTCTCTTAAACTATTTGATATGCATCTCGGGTAATGAAAAACAGTTCCCGAAAGATGCTATGAGGTTTAAGAATACATTTTCTAAAAGATCAAAAATTGTAACGTCTTTTATTGAAAAAAGTCTTCTAAATCCACACAAAGTGTGACATGTAGCTTAAGTCGAGCAGTAATGTTTTACAAGTAATGCATTAATGCAAGATGCGTTTGAAATTTCGAATCGGTTTCTTGGTTGAAAAAAAATCAATAAAATATTTATGAAATTATAAAATATCCCTATTTTAAATAGGATTGCTATTGAAAAAAAAAACTGAGCGATTATAGAAACATGAGTGCATTTTCATTTTTCATTTTTAGTATAATTATTGTGCTAACGCTGTTAGACATCAAAATGTATTTCTTTTTTTCTTAGAAAATATTTATAAACTACTATTGCAGTGTATCAGTCGATTATTTCGCTATTCTAACTTGCTTATTCTATTTTCTCCTAGTAGACGGATAATTTTTTTAATGTGTGTCAGTGTGTTGCAATTTTGATGTACTGCTTTAAATAAATTATTACAGCAATCGCGTAATTTCGTTGTTCTGAATCATTATCGGATACTACGATCATTCCAATTTAAGTTAAGAATGGATTACTAGGATACAATGATTCGATGAGCCATTGATTAATTTCGTGATGGTTTTCGAAAGCGTCGCGGTTTTGTTGTAATTCTTTAGCTTAAGGTCATACTTAACATTTTTATTTATGATCTGCGTAGCATTTTTTTTAATAATATTAATTATCTTCACATACAACAAGAATGCACGTGTGGTGGCGCTCTAGAGGCCATATCTTTTGATGCATGTATATTGGACGTTAAATATAACCATTTTTGATTGGATTTCTTAAGTTTAATTGCCTGAAGATCGTCAAATTTTGACATTTTTCGACTTCCTAAAACATTTCTACACAATAGATTTTGCGTCATATCAAAATTTCAAAGAAATTCTTTTTAATAACAATTTAAATCTAGAATTTTTTTCTTAATTTTGGCAATTTTTTAAATATTTTTTTCCTTAACTTCAAAGAATAAATTGCGTATTTGTTCTGACATTCAGGCTATCCTCATTGTTTATACTGATACTCAATCGCTGGATTTTCTTACATTATTGAAAGCTACAGGTGAAGTGTTCTGTTTAATGCCTGTGTAGTTTACGTCATATAAAAATTAAGTTACAATACCGAGAAATTTAAAAGCTCATCGAGATATTTACGTTATTATCGCTCTGATTTCATGCAGTTATAAAAGTTCATGCACAAAAGGAATAGATGCAAGAAAATTTAGAAGTTGCATTTTAGGGAAGTAAGGACATGTATTTATGCATAAGAGATTGAGACCGAACGAATCTCGGATGAACCGGGTGAACGCTAAAAGCGGTGACTTTGCGACATTTCCATTACAATGTTAATTAATAATGGATAAAAAAACGAACAGAATGTTTTGTTGAACACGTATTCTATTTGCACCAGTTTAAGTCTGTTATATCTAATGCATAAAACACGTGAATAGCCAATATCCATTGTTATATTTAATCAAAAGTTATTTAATAATTAGTTATTGCATCATGTTAATAAGCATTAAAATTTGTTTTATCCTTTTTTTATGAACAGGGTAACAGCATTTCAATTAGTTTTCAAGATAAAAAGAATTTGAAATCTTAAAAATTTTTGAAGCAAAAAATATCGATAAATCCAGTTTTTGAATCACAGAATATATATAAAAAAATCTTAAAATTAAAGTAACCAATTTACTTGGTTATTTAAAAAAATATTACAAATTAAGCATTGGCGCTAGTGGTATGTAAACAAACACGTTTTAAACATGAGACGGAAAAGACGTTTTATCTCAACTCAATGTCAAATATATTTTTAAATTCATAGCATTGTGGTTATTGTGCCGTACTTAATTGTATTTCAAAGAAATGAAACGTACAGTTTTGAGTTAAATGTTAAATACGAGCGGTGAGACCCTTCCTTCACACCTCATTCCTGTGGATTTCCACCGCCCCCTCTCATTGTCCGTAGATGCACACGAAAATTTGGATTTATTCACACCTAATGCGAATTGCATCATGTTTAAAATTGTAGAATTCTTGTATATTTTACCTTATTTCCTAAAAATTTTGAAATTTTAATCGTCTATTTACTATTGATGAATTAGGAATTTTCGATTTCTTGATTATCATTACCTTTTAGTGCATATAACAGAAAAAAAACGTGGATTTTGAGTCTTGACGTAATAAATAATAAAGTGGTGCTTTTAATATTAAAAATTTACTTTTTTACACGCATGTAAAAATACTTTGAAAACTGACTTTGGTAATTTTATTGTAATTTCAAAGTCACATTTAACACATCATAACTATCAATTCACCTATCGATGGTCTGCTGTTCAGTCTCTGTTTGACGTCAAACTGCTTACTTTGAAAGACTTTTTTTTGAACAAAAGAAAATGTGAGATGAGATGCTTTCCATGGAGTGAGAGTTCTGCTTTTGGTTTCAAACGTTACCAGCATTTATATTTATATCTTTAAAACTCTAGTGTGCCTTAGAAGCCTATTGTTTGTGATCGAGGATAGTGAATAATAAACTCATGGCTTAGTGGATTATTCCACTATGCCATAACCAGGCAAACTCAGCGGGTCTCTTGAGTTACTAATCTTAGACGGTGGGAGTGGGTTATCAAATTTTTAATTGATTTGCTGTCTCTTGTTCCCAAAATATTTTAGAAAAAAAATCCTCTAAATTATAAGTTGACATTCAATGTTATTGTCCTTGTTTTCTAAGAATAGCAGTCATGTTGGGTAAACGTAATCGCCATATAAAGTCTTAAAAAAATAATTTCTACATAAATCTCAACATAATGTGATAATTTTAACATTTTCTCTATATCTTATATTCCATTGCATTGGTCTTACTGCAGAATATTGTTACAAACCTGCAATGTTCCATGCTAGTGATCTCAGTTTGACTACAAACTTAGCGACTTTGGTGACAAAATACATGTTCCTGGAAACTTCGAGAATTTTAAATATGCCTCCAATAGAAACTTCGATGCGCCCTGATTGGCCTAGAAGGTTTTGGGCCCGCCTTCTGGGAGCTATAAAAGCCAGGTTGTCTGAAAGAGTAGTCGGAGTCGTAGACAAGTAACGAGTCTTCTGGGGAATAGCGACGCAGCAATTTGTATCTCAAGTGTTAGGTAGAGTACAAGCGAATGCTGAACTTCTGTGTGACGATTTCTGCTGTCTATTGTGGAAGAAGGATCGTTTGTGGTGTAGCCAGTCGTATGCAGTGAGTCAGCAGCTAAAGTGAGGAGATCGTGAGAACTTCGGCCATTAGGAGAGACCGTAAAAGAGAAGATCCGAGGATTCCCTCTCCTGCTGAATGCAATCGGGTCGTTTTCAATGCTGCTATCGATCTGCTACTGTTAGCTCTAGTGTTCTGTGTGTTTGCTTCGGATGTACATATTTGTCGTCTTTGTATTCGTTGTCTTTTTATTAGTGATTTCGTATCATATAAGTGTCATATTTGTTTTCTACTGAGGCTTGCTGATTGCCTTCACGCCTTACATTCACTACGAGCGAACCCCGATGATCCATAACAATATGTATACATCAGAATAGTTCCATAATAATTTGTATGGACATAAAAAGTGGATTAAAAAGGTAAAATAATAAATAATATGAAAAAAAACTGAAGTATGAAACTCAATTCGTCATGTCATTCAAAAAGGAGGGGGAGGCATATTTTTCGTTTCTTAAGGCCGCAAAGAACCTAATTGGATCTTTCGATTTGATTAACATAGAATAATTTTAAATGGTCAAATTGTGCTGAAAAGTATTATCAATATACATTTTTGGTGAATGAAATGTTTTCCTTTTATTTTGACGTGGTTTTCTGAAATCAAAATTTTAAAATGGATTGTCAGGAACCGAATTTAGGAACAGTTTCTTGACTTATTCCGCCATGCATCGCCAGCCTATATTTATACACACGTTTGTTGTTTTATTGGGGAGATACGACATTCATTCTATAAGCCACTCTCGATATGCATTGCGTAAAAATATTTTTTTTAAAAATTCATTTCTGCTGGTTTTGCTCATCTGAAGAGAGAAACGAACGTTAATTAGTTTTGGCTGATTAATTTTTTATCTATTCGCTTTGTAGATAGATTTCAAGGACTCTGCATAGCACTACAGAATCTTTTTTGTATGGAATTGAAAATTTACCACAATATTAATTTTATAGAAAATAAAATTCTTGAAAATTGTCTTCATTGCTCAATTCCTTTCGAAAGGGAGTAGATGATATAATAATATAAGGAATGAATTAACATCTACATCTCTGCACGTATTTTTTCATTAACTTTTTGCACTCGTGAAAATTCATAGTAATTCGATGCACGTTTAGTCACTTAAGGTGAGGACTTGCTCATTGCTCCGAAATGTATCGATACAAACAAATATTTTAATTTATTTCCGAATTATTTGACCATTTTTTGCCATTTTATAGATATTTTAACAAATAAATGAACGATGTGCAAGAGGCGACGTTTTGAGCGAGGAGCGAGAGGCACAATCCTAGTGCGCCTTTAATGATCAAAACTTTCCATGCATTTACTATGTTTTTTCGTGAAGGTGTTTAACGCTGTTATAGAATATTTATTGCAGTCGGATTTTTTTCTTTCCCGAATGAATCGCGCATCGCATGACAACGGTGCGGGAACCTCAAATACCTGGCAATTATTGACTCAAATATTCGGCAAACTTTGTTGAGGACCGCGCGTGTTTGTGAATATCCACATTCTGGTCCGTTCGATGCTTCCCGAAGCCCCCTCAATTGAAACTGTGGCCCCACCGAAAAAATACTCGAAAGCTGGATCTGAGGATTCTGACGCATTCGATTTTTAAAAATTTGGAAATTGTGTTCCTTTGCATTTCTTTTTTTATTTCAAGTTTATTCTCTTCGGATATAAAATTAATTATCAAAACTCATGGCTATATCTGAACATCCTAGTACGTGAGAAGTATTTTTTTAAATAATTAAAAAGGATTTTTGATAAAAGTTGAACTAATTTTTAAAAAAAAAACTATGAAGGCTATTATCAGAAGTAATTTAAGAACTTGAAGAGTTACTTTGCAAATAGCTCTTACAAAAACATTAGCGAATGGAATTTTTCAATCATAAAACAAACTACTACTCATTTACTCAATGTTAGATCTTTGACGACTGTTTTGTTTTATTTTGTTAAATATATGCATGCATTATATATGAATCCTTCAAAAAATTTTTTTGTCTTTTATTATTAGATACGGCTGACACAGTTTACTTCGTATCAGAAAATAATATATTTTACGAAATAAGGGGAAGTGATAAAGTTTAATAGGCTGTTAATTGACAAATAAAGATATTCAAATGCTTTGATCGGTTACTTCCATAACAATAATAATAATAGAAAAATTGAATTAAAAATACTATTGAAATTAAAGGGAATATTTTATGGGAAAGAAACTGACATTGATAAGGAATTCTCTAAAATTTTGAGACCGGCCTCTTTTTGTAAGTTAATTGTTTTAGGATTTAAGAACCTTGATTTAATTTAACTGCTAGCGATAGCCCACCTGTTGACGCTTATTTTTAAGCGTCAAGCTTGTTTTGCAGTTTTATTTTTACAGTTTCTGTCTTTTGACCATTTTAGCCATATATAATATATTTTACTTAACTATTTTTGATTTAATACTTTTATCAAAGATTTAATTTGCCTTTAATTGCCATTTTATACTTCAGACATGCAGCAGCCTCTTCCACAGAATGGATATTCAATCCAAATCACTGCCTTGAACACACCTCTTTCTTAAAGGCTTAGATGTCGTCTTCTTGTTAAGCAGTCTGATACACATAATTCGTTGGCGCCAAACGTCCTCCCGCTGGTATGTGTGAAAGTTTGAAGATTTACTCGGGTGTCATCCTCGACCTCTGACCGCCGTCAAAAAGTACGAGGTCCACGCCAAAATAACTTTATCGTTACTTTAAAACTGTTCGTTAATATAGTTTAACCCTCATGTGAGTTGGCCCATTGTGACCCCCAATTTGTTGGTAGTTTTTGGTCAGACGTCGTGATCTCCGGAGGATGAGCTCCCACAGCGCGACAGTTGACGCGCAAATGCAGAGAAACGGGCGCATTCGTCTGCCGTCAGAGAGAATTAGACTTTGGATCCCTGTAAATAAATGTAGATAAGATGCGTAAAGAAATTTTCGTATAACAATCTCTAAATAAGAATCAGTAAAAGATTTATAAAATTTTTCCCTCTGAAAAATCGTTAAAAAATCTAATCTAAAATTAAATTAACCAAAATGTTAATTATTTCTTTTTTTTATCCTCAAGTAGGTCATTTTTTCAAAGTGTGATTCCAACACCAAATTTAAAACTAGTCGAATGCACATTAGTATATAAATATTTTTAAAAACGGTCTAAAAATACTGATTTGTTTTAGGAATATTGACATTTTGTGCTGAAAGATATATTCATTCAGTTTATATTTTATTTTCAGAACTTGCATTCATTTCATGACATTCAATGGTAGAACAATATATTACTGGATACTGCCAATTAATTCGTTGTATTTGAAAAACAAATGGTATACAGCGGAGCATAATGGATACAGAATATTGAAGGCCAAGATATGAATCGTATCATGTTTTTAAATCTGTTTAATGTTTATTTAAGACAGAATTCGCTTTCTGAGTGAATATGCTAATTACCCTTTCTGCTGTTCCAAACCCGACTCCAAAATGTTTCATTCCGTCGTTTCTGTAATTTTACTTTATCTGCTGCCAACTCGAATTGTTTGTCTTGTCATCTGTGGGCCCATCACAACCCGTCTTCGCATCGCATCGCTCTTGATGATTAGATAAACAGACTGGATGAGCTCGTTGCCCTTCCCTCATTGGTTGATCATATTCGATTTTGTGGGGGATTTGATTTCACTTTTTAGAAACAAACTGTGGGGTTGATTGGCGTCGCTTTCAGAAAAAAGCTCAGTTCACAGAATGGCAAGTTTTCTTTAAATAAACTCATTTTTTTTACTTCGGTAATTGTCAATTAGGAAGATTAAGAAAGCAAGTTGTCGGACAAATTTAATTCATAATTAAGAAAATTACATTTTAAATAAAATATTGTTTTTTAAAAAATGACCTTTTTAAATAAAATTATTTTATACACTCTTTTATTGGGATTAAAAGGAGTGAATATGTGATTAAACTTTTGCATTTTCATTTTAAAAAACGGTATATTTGCCACTCATTTGAAATATTAGTATTCTTGTATTTTGTTTAGTTTTATAAACTGGAAAAATAACAGCTATGAGGAGAGAAATAGAACGTAGATTTAGCGAACGTTAAAACTTAAGTGATTATTTCAGTAAAATATATTTGGATTAACGTATTTTGTGCTTTTATGAATTAGACTAAGATACATAATCGACAACGAGCTGAGTTGAATTGAATTGTTTATCGAAAAATGCAACTAATCTCATTTTAATCAACAAAATGAAACTAATCTCATAAAAATGGTTTTTCGAAAAATGTAACTAAATCTCATTTTAGGCGTTGCATATTTTCACTTACTGTAATTCCTTATTTTTGCTTACTAAGAGGAGAATTAGGCCTTTATTCGAATTGAATGCAAAGTATTCTTGTATAACATGCGTAAGTCAAAAAAACTTTGTTAAAATATAATTGTAATGCATTGTCACTGAAGATTGGCAGAAAAGATCCAACGCACTGACCAAGTACAATATTGAAAATAAACACTAATATCGGCCACACGACTAGCAGTATTAAAAAACGGAACTTCCATCGAGCTTTTTGATGTTCACCTTCAATTTCTGTGTTTTTAGGAATTCCGGTATTGTTATTGTTTACCTCTTAAATCGTGAAAATATTTTTAATGTTTCAAATACTTGAAGACTCCGATTCAATTTATTGAGATCATTTCTATAAGTAGAGGAGATGTCTTTTTGATTTTCACATGAAACAAATTTATAATTTTAAATAAATTCATTTTTAAATATTTTATATTGAAACGAAAAACACTTTATCGGATAAAAATCTGAGCTCCAAGAAATTTCAAGGAATCGCTGTGCTAATTTTGAATAGTAAAAGAAACTCTAAATCACATCAGATAAGATCTCGCCTCCGTATTAATATGCGATATTTATCTCATCTGTTCTATATTATTAAGTAATGCAGATCTAATCAAGTCCGAGATGCGAGATAACTTGTTTGAATAATAAATTAAAATGCTTTCCAAAGTGAATTTGCGTGCAAGTACCCGGGACCCTCTCGATTCAGATTCATTGGTTATGAGTGCTGTGACCGGAGTTCGTGATTGAGACTAAACAAGTGACTCGAAATCGCGATGAGTAGATACGACCTAAATTCGAAGCTTACATCTTCATACGCATGTGTTTCCTCCCCATTTAGAAGGAGAAAACTGGGGAAATCAATGCGTTATTGAGTGCTATTCTTATCTTCCTCATTACTTGGTAGAATTAGTAAATCAAGAAATGGATGCCGATGAATTGGAAATCTCAATTTTTCAAAATGAATATTTAGGTCATACTAAATGGCTTTACTAACATACCAACAGAAATTGAATCGTAATTTCGGTATTACTAAAGATCATTAGCTGATACTTTATTGAAGGAATCGGCCGGACGAGGAAAGTGCTATTGAGTGCTATAGACATTGTATGTCTTCCAAAATTTTATCTTAATATCAACATTCAGACGACGGAGTATTTTTTGAATCTCTGGTAATGAATTAAACATTTTGACATTGCGATGTTTAATATCCTCCTCTTCAATAATGTGCTTAAAAAGTTAAAGCATGTACATTGTTAATGCATTTGTTAGAGAAAGAAATGTTATCGGTCATTATTTTTTATTTTATAATAACAGAAGTTACTTATTTGATTGTACAAGTAAATTAAGCATTTTTGAATTGATATTTCAGGCTATCAATATTCAATTTTAAGTAAATATTGATAAGGGTTAATTGCTAAAGTATGTTGGTATTCATTCATACCTGAGCAATATTTTCAATTTGTTCGAATTCATTATCATTTACACCATTTGTTCTCCTGTTTCACCATATTTTTTTGAATAAGAAATATCAAAAGATTGGTGTCGCATGTTTTTAGTGAATCAGTAACCCGAGATTTTAGTTAATAGTTCGCCAGTTTAGTTGATCCCAAAACAGCATTGCTATTTTGGGTCTTGTAAATTAAAAAAAATTTAAGCGCGTACATTTTTTCCAAATTCTTTTAAATTCCTCCGATGTAGCATGTGAGATTGTGCCCGTGAACTTGTTAGTTTTTAAATGAACGTTCAATATTCTTATTAAAACGTCTAAAAATTAATATAACCTGAAAAAACTTCCTTGTGAATTTTCGTGCCTTCTCAATGCTCGGAATTCATCTCGATGGGAAATGCGATTATTAAAAAGCAATCTAACATCAGAGAGACCAAAAAGATTTTTCCAAACTTTTTCATCACGAAACCAAACTTTTCAATTAAAATTTAAACCAAAATTATTAATTTTATTCCAAAACTATCACAATAAAAAAAAAACGAGGGAAACTTTTTTTGTACTTAAGGTACTATCTATTTTAATGAAATTTTAAATCAATCGACAGTTTTTAACTCCTTTTTCTAGAAAATAAATTTCGAGATTATTTTTGAGCAGTCCTTGTTGCTCCTAGTAATTTCTTAATCCGTTAATAAAAACAAATATGCTCTCATTATGCATGCAACTGAAAAGCTAAATTCATTTTTTCAACTCATTAAAGACATTTTCCGAAGAATAAATTCGGGTCAGAAAATATTAGCAAGAAAATATTATTCGGAAGGAAGCAAAGTATTTTTTTTTAATGAGGCATGTTAACAAATATTTAAAATCGGACGCATTCTTCTATAACTTTTGTATAATAGTAAAAAAAAGCATGAAACCAGATTTGCCTTTCGAATACTTTCGGATTAGAGTGAAAAAATTAATACTTTTTTAATGTGAAAATAATATCAGAAATCTTAAGTTTAAGAAGTGTTGTTTTTTTAAAATTGAACTGTCGATCATGTCTCGGAGGATCCTGAAAGATTCGATTTAAATCAAAATGCAAGTGGGAAAAGAATGTCACACCTTTCATAGATGTTAGATGGCGAATAAATGTGGGATGAACGAAATAAATTGCCAGCTGACGTATTTCCCCCAAATACTGCGATTTTTTACTGCGATATTTTAGAAGTCGTAGATTCATTACAGTGAAACGAATTTATAAATCTTCACTTTTGGTAAATGATTCATATAATCTTGTATGTTGTATCTCATTTCACTTACTCAATGTTTCCTGATTATATAATACTCTTAAGAATGACAAATATCGTGTCGTTGGAATTCAGTGGTGACTAGAAGGTAAATTTCAAGTCATTCACAATTAATCAAAATTCACTTAAATTTGCATTTATTGATATTAAAAAAATCATTTGAATTGCGAATATTTTAACATTATACCAAAATGCTACTTCTTTAAAATGTTAAGTGGTATAGTTTTTAAAAAATTTCAGCAGTGTAGAGTAATATCTATTCCAAAAATTATCTTATTTAATGGGAGGCGAAGTATAAAGGATTTTTTAAAATTTAAGCTATTCGGGTAGAATTTTTCCCGATTTTTCTTCCATTTTTTATTTTTTTCACCCTAATAAAGAATATGCTAATTTCGAAAAAAAATAATAAATGGTAACATTTTGTGGCATTCATTAAATCGAATCAAAGATTTCCTTATTTTGCTATCTAAATTTTTATTAACATTTTATTTAAACTATTAAAGAGGAGAGAGATTTAATATTATAAAGCTAATCACTTAACATTTGGGCTGTATATGTAAACTTGCTACTATTGTCGAAAGCTGAGACATTTGGCTTGTCGACTGTATTTCAGCAGCAGGTAGTTGAGTTATCGAAATCATTTGAGGGTCCGTGACTTAATGCTGTTAAAGCTCCTTCGTCGTCGTGCACCTCTTCCGTCGCATTAAGGGTGGCCGCATCTGCTAAAAAGTTGTGCACGTGCACCGCAATCGTCCAAAAATCCGAACTCAGCTGTGGGATCGTTTGTTTTACACCACTCTGAAATAGAAGAACGCATTTTTGAAAATGTGTCCCTCCATTCGCCTTTGAAGAATTCAAAGACAGTGTGAACTCGGTGGATGCAATTTGATCTTTGGACCGAATTTCTAAACACAATCTCTTCAGAGGGTAGTTTGTCTGTCTCTTTGAATAAAAACCGACATATCTTCGAAATGAAGATTGCTTAGTAGATGAAATTCCGTGCACATATTTAACGTCTGTTGACCGCATTTCGGTATTACTCTCAGAAATATGTAAGCGCAGCAACTGAAAAATCGCATTCGGTATTACTTTTTGGAATCCGAATTACGAAATAAAGAATAAATGAGCCATAACATTATCCCTTCTTCATGTTTCCTGACGAAATGTCCTCGGTTCTTGGGACTGAAGACAATTGCTCTCAGTGAAGATACATTTGAAGAATTCAAATCTAGATTGAAATCTGAAAAAAAAAAAAAATCAAAACTAAAGGAAAGTTTATAAAAGGGGGGGGGGGGGGGTTTCACGATCATACCTGTCTTCCGCAATTGTTTTTTTCCATTCATTACTTTTGAATCTCGAAAAGCAGAAACAGATTAAAGTAATCGTTATTCATTTGCTAATACTGAAAATCTGAAAAGTAATTCATACAATCGACCACATTTTCCTTTGTTTAAGGACTTCTAGTAAGATTCGAATTCGTACTTGAGTTACTGATTCTTAGTTGCATAATTTTATTTATAAAATTTTTTACACCGTTTTTGATCATTTAACATTTGGGAACGGAAAATGGGTCATAGCGATGGTTTTTCATTTTTTTAGTTATTTATTGGTAGGGATTAGCGTTTTCTGAAAGACGAAATTGTTTTTCTTTTTATGTCGGAAACGATTTTTCTTATTTCTGTATGCAAGTACTCCAAACACTTGAATGATGAATCTTATTGAATCGAATTTCTTTCACATACGTTTTAATCTGATAACATATTTTTTGCACATGGAATATAATGAAAAAGAAAGTTTCAATATGTATTAAAATCATTTGAAAATTAAATCTGCATTTTAATTTAAATGGAACTTAATGTATAAAAATTTGCAGAAATATTGCTTTATTTTAATCTAACTTGGTATATCATGGCAATAAGTGTCGCAAATTTTAACTTTAGACCTGTGACTTTTAAATGAATGGTTATTTTTGGCTTCCTGATAACATTCAAAAGTGTTTATTCCCAATTACCAGTTGCACTCGTCGATTATGAACAGCGTCATCTGAGATAACAGAATATTTTTCACATTTGTCTTTGTATATACAACAACAACGAAAACAATATTTGACCGAAACCATTTGCACTTAGAATACAAAATATGATACGAGTTTATCATTAATAAACAAAAGGATCGAAACGCTGTGCAGCCACCCTCTCTGGTGAACAAAATGATCAGGAAATTTTACCTACTTTCTAGAATGGACACTGACTGAACTCAAGCGTCGGGAAGGAAAGACTTTCTTGAACTTGGAATGTCATCATAAAGTATTTAGTTCGGCTTGATGAAGTCCACAGTACTTAGACCTCTGTTATGCTTCGAACGCTTTATTTGAAAAGGCAGTAAGGATTTGAAGAGGTTGCAAGGCCTCTGAAAATGAGTAATCGCGGATCATAATAAAAGTAATATCAAATCTTCGAAAAAAACCCGGAATTATTCTCTGAAATTTATTAACATTTGTCAATGTATATAATAAAAATAAAATTATTGGGGGGAAACATTAACAGATGTATAGTTAAGATACGAGTTTTGTGTTAATAAATTCAGTGACACAAGTGCTGTGCACGCACGCATGAATCCGTTTTTGAAACCATTGTGCAGTGAATGGTAAGTGTTATCAAATTTCATTTGCGTATCACGGATCCTCAACTGACTAGGAGAAGAAAGAATGGGATTAATGGAAATGTTGGTCAGATTAAAGCTGTTCTTACGATTTGTAACTTAGTTTCTTGTCTACTTTTCTGAATACAAGATTCATTGCAATTTATATTTATTAAAATAATTAGTATCTTACAAAATATTAACGCTAAATCACCGACATCTTTTTATAAAAGTCAAAAATATTAAGCATAAATTTTTACTCATTTTCAGTGATAATCAGCGAAGAAATTTCTCTTTTGTTTCATTTCCATTTCTTTTAACCACACTTGAAACAATGCTTAAAACAAGTCCATTGGTAGACAAGCGGTTTTAATCTATTTTACTAGAATAATTTTTTTAATAAAATTCAACTTACGTTCTTAGCGCTTTCAAAATATTAATGCATGGTTTTCACTTCTGATCCTAAATAATGAAGATTCATCTAATTATTCGGTTCTTGATTACTTACTGTCATTCACTGACAAGGACAAAATTTGCCTGTTCTTATGACAATCTTTAGTGGGACCAGAAGTATACACAATCATTGAGAGATTACCTAGCATTTACCTTGGAATCGTAGTGAGACGTCGGGAAGATCAAAGGCTTATTAAACTGTGATGCTTCGATTCTTTTATCGAGACCACTCCACTAGTTTGCCCTTTTTTTTGGATAATTTTAAAATATGCAAATTTCAGGGAGGCAGATAGTGAGTGACAGTGTCTTAGAAATCTGAATGATTTTAAATTTCAGTACTTCTGAATATCTTAAATATGCCTTTGGCAATTATTTAATAGCCAGGAGTCGTGAACAATTCGTGAAATGCTACCCCTTTTGTGTTGTATTCTGAAAGATAAATAGTTCTATTTTATAAGTTAAATTAGTCGTTCTTCTTTTAATATATGATATAATAATTGGCATTTTTAAAATGCTGTACTTGTAATTTGTAAAAATAATTATTTCCCAATATTCATTTTGGAATTGAGTATTTTTAAGCACATAGTACCTTTTTAATACCTTAATATAGGATGAACACCTCCATCTATAATCCTTTCTGAAAATGTCCATGATTAACTTTTGATCATAAGCTGAATTTTTTCATTAAATTTTAAATAGGAGAAAATGATAAATTCTGGATGTCATTGATTCTATGCAAAAGTTAACTGATTTTCCATCCAAATGCATCCTTATTAGAAGCAATATCTTAAGTTAATATTGTTTATTTTTATGAAAATTAGTACTTTAGCTGAAATATATTGCATTTGCATTAGATAATACTCTCCATTTACAAGCGTTGGGGCATTTCTGAACGTTATCCTAGTTACGTATCCGATTGTTCAGTTTATCATCTTTTAAAGCATTTATAATGAGACATTAGGAATCCTGTCCACGCTTCTAATTCATTTCAAACCATTAAACGATTAAATGGCTTAAAGAGTGTTCAGTGCCTGTTTCGCAAGATCTTCAGCTGTAAGAATTTGTTTCGAGCTTGCAAACTTGACCAGTCAACCCCTCATTAATGCTTGGACTGGGAAACGGATTTTTGTTGTCAGGATTATTATTTCATTGATTAAAGCGAAGATCAAATTTGAAATGGTAGGCGTAAAATGAGTCTTACGAATAGAAAATAATTGGTTACTTACTCTTGTATATATATATATATATATATATATATATATATATATATATACGAACTTCTAAAGAAAAGTTTAAAATAATTTGAGTTAGTGTGTATTTATTACAATTTTTTATGAAATTAATTATATAAATTCAAATTTATTACTATTAAATTCTGTGTATCGCATTAAATGAATCATATGTTGAATAGAGGTTTGGATTATGACAGTTTCTGTTTTTGAATGGAAAAGTACAATAGATGCAAAAAATGTAAAGTTCCTAAAGCTATTCATCTTAAGAATTTTCCTCAGTTATTTCCTCAAATTTTTTTTTCTGAATGAGAACCTTTGTGGGTCTGTAACCATTTTTCCTAAGAAATGTGAAGATGTCTTTTTTGTGCTCTTCAAAGGATCCTTTAGAGCGCGAAGTGGAAGACGACTCTTTGAGATCGTCCAGAATTTGCCTGGATTTCAGTCAGTGGCTCCTTTATTTCTGGCGTGTCAAAAATTGAAAAATACATTTGAACTTTGACCTTCATTCGTTGAATAAGAGATTGAGACGCCTAATTCTTGGAAAGAAACAGTATTCTTTTAATCAAAGACAGATTCATATTTAAGAAAATTTGGATTGATATTATATAGGCACAAAAAAGGGAAATCTGTAGTTGGACTATTTAATCTTAAAATTATTTTTGTTACGGACTGTGTGCATATCCTCTCTAATCAAGATGAAACATAAGTAACATGTGGGGAAGCGAACTCTTCTGATTTATTTTGATAATTGTGGGCATTGTGAAATCTTTCTCTCACTTGAAAAAATCGTTCTGTACGCAGTCATACTTTTTCTTCGGTAATACCTTTTCTTAAAAGGCCAACTCCCGCGGAACACGTAGTAATAATGATGAATACCAGAGCCAGCCTTCTCTATGAAGGGGTCCAGGTCAAAGAAAAAAATTGGGGCCCTACATTTTTTGAAAGGCCAAAAGTACACGAATACGAACACAAATATCTACTGAATGTTTATTTAATGCATGATGCTGTTAATTACTTTAGGAAAATTTCAATTTATTTTTCGATTTCAAAATTTTTATATCGGTGATTCATTTGAAATATTTTAAAATCTATCTTCTATTTGTATACTAACAGTATCAGTTACAAAAAAAAAAATAACATCTGAATTTCTGGACCGGGTTTCCTGGAATTTCACCTTCACCTGCGTTGAAATATATTTTCCCTCCTTTTTTTTACGAATTCGTTTTTTAGTAAAATATTCTGAAGGATGCAAATTCATCTAATAATGAGCTAAATTTTGTTCTTGAATTTTGGATTAATTTTATTTTATAAATCAAAAGCCCAATCGAGAACAATCGTTTTTGTTTCAGACCCCGACAGATTTCGTTCTGTCTAAAGTCATTGGCGTTTCGAAGTCTAACAGAAGAAAATAATAATAAACGCGTTTCACAGCAATCACTTCATTTATTGAGTTATGAGTTAGTGCTAAACAAGGATTACTTACAAAACTAAGTTTTCTATTTCGCACATTGAAAGACTTAAGTAACAATGCGATTACATTTTCATTCTAATGCTTTATGGCACACGATATTTTTTGTTTGATTCCTTGGAACGTAAACAAATAAAGCTGACGCTATTCCAACGCGGATGCAGGCAACATAAAACTGTCCATGAGAGAAGCATGGGTTTTCAAGATTAATGCCGCAAAAATTCAACGATTGGCCCTGGGATTTATTTATGGTCACAGCGAAAGCAAGCTGCACTGGAAATTGCAGTTGTTTCAATTCAAATGGTACGTCCTTTGATACCATTGGAATGTGAGGTATCAACACAGCTTCACCCTTCTATTTTCCCTTTAGAATGGTTGCTTCGATCATATTGTGCAGTAATGTTTTTACTGCTGGCCATGTGTTTTTACAAAGTCGCGGAGGGTTGATATTTCGTGACATTATGACCACCGATCTTGCTTTTAATTTGAAGATTATGAGGCAGCAATCTGGGGAAATCCAATGAGTTTAAAAATTCTGCTGGACAATTGACAACATCATCTTGGTTAATTACACAATCAACTGATTTATATGTTCTTAATTCACCAACAATTTCATTTTGAATGACACGTAAACACTCTTTTATTTTCTTTCTGCAAACCCTTTTTTTCTTTACTTTTCTTTCTACAAACCATTATTTCCCTTTCTTATTCTTTTTTCCCCTCCCCGCAAAAACTTTATTTTGGGCAGGCATAGATTAAATATCCATACAGCCTAATCAACTTGAAGTCATATTAAAGATAATGCATTTATGTATAATTAAATAAAAATGAATAAAATGATATTCACATCCGTTTAAAAAAATGTTTTAAATCAGTATAGGTTGCATAAAAGCAATTATTTTCTTTGTTTCTTTTCTAAACTTCCTATTTTCTAAAAATATATGAATGAAAACCAATTGCCTTCCCGTATTTCTTTCTCAACAAAACAAAATTTATTACTTCCTGCAATCTTACTCATTTGGTGGGGGAAGGGGAATGAAGATTTTTGGCAGGAAAGTAAGAAAAGTGTCGTTTTAATTATTTCCTCGAAGTTTTTCGTTTTTTTCTCTCCATAAGAACCTTTCTCGAGTCTTAATGAATATATATATATATTTTAATTAGCCGAATCGGTAGAGCCGTTCTCGAGTTTTGCGCTTAGCAACGCATTTCGCAACCCGGTTTTATTTATATACATAGTTTATTGATAGTGCTAATTTTGTACAATATTATAAAGCATTCTAAATAAAGTGGATGTCATGTCATGTATTGAATCCAATAGACTTTAATCTATATGTACCGTTTAATCTGTATGTACCGTTGTGGTATACCAGCCCACTACAATTCACAATATCTACATTAAGCTCACTTAATATTTAAAGCAGAGCCTTTGCTCTGCTCTTTTTCTCTCTGACGTGTCCTCCTTCCATCACATCAGGTACTTCAATAAACGCTATTAATTACTCATCTATACTTAACATTTTCTCTTGCAAATCTGCATGCCTGCTTAAGACAGAACTTCGTTTTGTATGAACGTTTTAAAACGGAAGTTGAATCCATTTGGATACTGCGATACGAACCTACCTCCGTATCGTCTTTAGTTTCGTTAAGAACTTCATTTTCTAACACGGGAAAAAGTTGTTCTTTTGGTGTATCTGCTAAATAATACAGAGCTTTATTTTATTCTATTTATATGAATAGAATCTTATTTACTTCATTCGGTTAACTTAAAACAATTATTAGGTGCCTTTTTACATGTTAAAAATAGAATCGCATCTGCAATTCTTTGAAATAGCAATGTCATTCTAGTTCCTTATTCATATTAATTTGATTTATTTTAACAGTAGGCGACCATAAAGCTACTCATTTCAATAACTCTTTCCACGCAGTGAATGAATTAAGTGACAGATTTCTCCTGATCTTGAATTCTAGTTAACTTTTTTCAGTTATTATGAACACCTATAAAGCATGCAGATTTTTCATTCTTCTGTAGTAAATAGTGTGTTTTAGTTGTAAATAATCTACAACTAAAACAAAATACAGTCTTGCGCTTTTGAATGAATCAATCAACTGCGAAGTTGCTTTTTACTAATTGGTACTTTATATATATATATATATATATATATATAT